>JALPQI010007195.1:0-62749 GCA_025490895.1 Thaumatotibia leucotreta | reverse complement strand
TGGGCCTCCTAAAGGAGGAGGTCACAGCCAACACTTGGCAGTTTTAAAAGATTACCGAAGTATCCCGAATGTATGAATAACGAGTGTTTTCGTTTCGACTCCGTGCCCGACGAAAATGTTCTTCGGATTATTGGCCGAGTTTTCTCATTCGTTCGATTTGCAACTTTTTGCTAGGTTTTTATTAATACCTTCCCTGATCTTGTGCCAACCAGGTTTCTATCGTCATAAATAAAAAATTTCAGCGAATTTATATTTTGAATTTTTTCACATGAATAGTGCGAGATGGAGCCTATTTAAATATAACCAAATTGGATTACCTACTGACTTAGTCACTCTTCTATCCCATCAAAAACATTACATGTAAAAAGGTGCAAGTCTCGCAGCATAGCAGTTGTTACACCACAAAAAAGTTGTGAGATCAATTATTTAACCAAGTCGATTTCTACTAACTTGCCTAACTTGAAACTGCATGTAGAAATACTCATTTTATTATAGGTATCAATAAAGAGTAAGCCAAATTAGCTTGAGATTACCAAGCGAATTAAGTTTGATGATCCACCACTACCTATCCATGGGAACATTTGTCTAGCAGCTTTGTCATAAATTGTTACCTTATAACAATTACTTAATTAACAACATCTTATAGTAACTGTATTAATACAAGATATCTGTATTTTTTTAATATAAAGAATGACTTGGCCATCGACCACATCTTACTGAATGTCTTTAGGGCATTGCTAAATTAGGGTTGTTTTAAGCAGTTGATTTTATTACTTACCTATGTACCGAGTGTTTTTGAGTTCGTGAAGCAAAATAATGGACATAATACGGAATTAAATCTGAGAGCGAGAGAAAGAGTGTTTTTCAAGAAATAGAATATTTCGTTTGTTATAACATGGTCACCAGATATCCTATACACCGTTTGACAAAGGCATAATAGGATGACTATATATACTCTGACAACCAAATTATGTCAGTAGAAAAGCGTGCGAAATTCAAAATTAGTATGAAGAATAGTAGGAAGGGCGGACAGGCCAGTAGATTTTTTTTATTTCACGCGGTTTCCTATTGACACCGTTTGGTTTGAGTACATAAATGATTTAAGTAGTTTTAAGATAATATATTTATCAGAGTATACCCTACATAATGTTGATAGGCTTCAGAGTCACGAAAAGTAGTTTTTGATCACGACCCAACCCAAATCATCCCTGTGCGATGGCCAAGTCATTCTTTATATTAAAAAAATACAGATATCTTGTATTAATACAGTTACTATAAGATGTTGTTAATTAAGTAATTGTTATAAGGTAACAATTTATGACAAAGCTGCTAGACAAATGTTCCCATGGATAGGTAGTGGTGGATCATCAAACTTAATTCGCTTGGTAATCTCAAGCTAATTTGGCTTACTCTTTATTGATACCTATAATAAAATGAGTATTTCTACATGCAGTTTCAAGTTAGGCAAGTTAGTAGAAATCGACTTGGTTAAATAATTGATCTCACAACTTTTTTGTGGTGTAACAACTGCTATGCTGCGAGACTTGCACCTTTTTACATGTAATGTTTTTGATGGGATCTCATCTCTTTTTGTAGGTATTTTCTTTTTTTTCTTTTCGGGTACTACTTCTTGTACGTCAGCTACCATTTTTCTCATAGCCCACTCCCTGTCTTTATGGGCTTTTTTCCGGGGCTTTGATGGAACAATTTCTGACAAGTCTGGACGGTATGTGAGTCTTAGTTAGAGGTGTGCGCCACGCGGGCGCGGCGGCGCCGCGCCGCGGGACCCACGCCGCCGCCGCCGCCGAAGTTTTCAAAATTCACGCCGCGACAAAAAATTTACGGAATAAAATCATTTAAATTACGCACCACGCTGATTATATTAACATTAAACAACAATATGCCTGCGAATATCGACAAGCGGTTCCCTCTGACCGAAAAGATTGTATGCGCAGCATTTCTGGATTGCAGATTTTCAGATATTGGTACGCACCTACGAAAAAAATACACTAATTGGGCAGCATGCTTTACAATTGTACAGATTTCTTTTACAGAATTCCGAGTCTACACATTCCCAATACTACAGATTCACAAACCTACAGAATCCCAATACTTTGATATTCCAACATTACGGTTTCCCATGTCTATAGATTTTCAATATTACTGATTGATTCCTATGTCTACAGATTCCATATTCTCTAGATTTCACGTCTACTGATTCCCAACTATAATGCTTTTTTCAACACACTTGCTTGTAAGTCGTAGCGTAGGTCTTATTGAACCGCTTTTAGGCTTATAATCCTAGGTATTATTAGCTGTGTGTTTTTTCATTACATTATATTATATTCTTCACATCGTCGATCCCACAGTGTCTGAAGACAAAAGTCTTCAATCATTGCTTCCTACCCGTCATGACGTACGGGGCCGAAACGTGGACACTGACACAAACGGCTGGTCCACAAGTTCAAGGTCGCTCAACGAGCTATGGAAAGGGCAATGCTCGGTGTCTCTTTCGAATCAGAAATGAGGTTATCCGGCAGAGAACCAAAGTGATCGACTTAGCCCACCGTGTTAGCAAGCTGAAGTAGCAGTGGGCTGGCCATATTATCTGTAGAACCGACTGGCTAAACGACTTCTTGAGTGCAGATCGCGTCTCGGCAAGCGTAGTGTAGGACGCCCTCAGGCAAGGTGCAGCGACGATTTGCGCAGGATGGCTGGCAGGAGCTGGATGCGAGCAGCCAAAGATCGAAAACGGTGGCGTGAAATTGGGGAGGCCTATGTTCAACAGTGGACTGCGATAGGCTGATGATGATGATGGATGTTTTTTTTATTATTTACGTTAGGCCACCATAGGAGGTTTAATGACTGTATATTAACTGATTCTATTAATTTCAGTGTTTGCAATAGATGATTTTTGTGCTTCTTGAATAAGATATTTTTAGAGGAAAAAGGAAGCTTTTAAAAAAATTGGCATTTGAAAAAATTTGCTGTCGCTTTGCACGGCTAAGAAATAGACAACTGCAGCTTCGCCTCATAATACCTACGTAAAATTGGCGAAAACATGGTTTTGTGTTCCCTGTTTCCTCCTCCAAAAATAGACCAATTTGCAACAATTTTTTTTTCATAAGCATTTTAAGAAAGGTATTTCTCATGTCGGTATGTTTCCTCTTTTTGGACAGAATACGAAATATTTATTTATGAGTATATTAAACGCATTTAAAATTTGGCTTGCAGTTTTTGTAGGCTTGTAATAATAACTTCAAACAAAGCAAAATATACAAAAATAGATTTTATATAAAAAAAAAATTCGTGTGTTTATACACCGATGTATGACTAGCAGTGTGGGCGATGATGGTACTATAAAGAGGATGTAAAGCTGGGTATCTGTAGTATTTGAAATCTGCAGTACCTATTGGGAATTCGTAGTATTGGGAATCTGTAGTGTTGGGTATTTGTAGTATTTAAAATTCGTATTATTGGGAATATGTACATCAGGAATGCATACTATTGACAATATCTGAAATATTATCTCTTCTCTGTAGTATTAGGAATCTGTAGTATTGGGAATCTGTAGACGACTCGATCCAGACCTACTACCGCTTTTTTCGCGGTAGAGCCGCTGTGCGAGTTAATAAAATAATTTTCGTACACGATAATTATGAGTTATGACAATTGCCGCATAAAATGCAATCTATAACTTTGTGTCGTGTTTATTTTTTTAATAATAAACTTGTCCTAAACAATATCTTTTTTAGTAATTAGTACCTTCTCGTTAGAGATGGGTCGATTAGGGGTTTTGCCGACTAGCCGACTGGTGCTGAAATTGCCGATTAGTCGGCCGACTAGTCGGCAATGCCGATCATAGTCATTCAGCTATTTTTCAGGTGTAATTAGAAATGTTCGTTTCGCTTCACCCGATGCTCCATGTGCCACGCATTCATGTTGTGACAAGTTTTGTTTACGTTTTTGTGTACCGGCGTATTTCATTCGAAGTATTATTTCCGTAATAAACTAAGATCTCGGGCATTTGTTAGTAAAGGTGCGTTTAAACTAAAAGAGCATTCGCTGTTCTAGCGCCCGTTCTACGAAATCAACCAATCACGTTTTGTGTACCGATCGAATTTCGTAGAGTGGGAGGTTAGAACAGCGAATGCTCTTTTAGTTTGAACGCACCTTAAGATTTCGTAGGAATTATGGTGCCGAATATTCGGCATTTTTTGCGGACTAGTCGGTAGGTGTAAATGGTGCCAAATAGTCGGCGTTCCCGACTGGTCGGCCCATCTCTACTTCTCATCCTTATATGTATGAACGTACAGGGTAATAATTTGACCTTGACGCCGGCGTGGCGCCGCCACGCCGGCAAAATTTTGCGGCGCGCCGCAGCCGGCGATTTCTATGCCGGCGCACACCTCTAGTCTTAGTCTATTATATTGTAACATTGCAGATTCCTGCGCTTTAATGCTACCGAAATCGATATTTACTAGACGTATACCGTTCAAACTTGTGACCCTGGAAAGTGCTACATCGCTTGCCTACATGTAAACACTCCAGAACCGATATCCATTAGAGCATTATTTAAACTTAGACCCTGGCTTAGTGCATTGTCATTTAGTAATTCCTCCAATGGCTTAAGATCAGGAAGAATAACTTCATAGTGACCACCTAAAAAATTACCAGAGAACCGTAAGCGTTTCACCTGGTTCCCAGGATCATCACCAAAAGATCCTCTCAAACAGCCATTTTCATGAACTTCAAAAATAAACGGATACAATTTGGCAGCCGCCATAAGCTCTGACACGGAACCGAAGGTGATAGATTTCAACATAGCTATCGAGTATAAATCCACATTAATACGAGTATATGGATTGCCGCGCTCGTCACAAGTGTACGTACAGCTGCAGTTCGTCCCAATGGTTCACCACATACTCTACTATGGCACGCCTAATTTCATACGAGGACTCAATTTTCCCATAGAGAATGACAAAGAATGGAATAAACAGGACCCATCTCCAGGCATAGGGACCACCCGGTGCGGTGTGGTGTAGGTTTGTTATTTATGAACAGTGTTTCTATTGGTACATTCATTTTTATATTAAATGGTTTAATTATATTTCTACTTTCTAAATGTTTATAAGTAAATATATGCAAATACAAGTTATGAGTGACACAACAAACAAGTAAAGAAAATTAAGGTCAGCATAATACTAATACCTTTATTCAGAATCTATTTTAAATAACCTTCACAAACAATATGGGCATTTTCACTTTTTGGGTCACCCCATTAGCGTGTAGTTAAAAAACCTTAATTTCAGTCAGCTTTGTAATGACAATTAAGCTCTAAATTTCGATAGTAACTCGGTTTAGGTGTTCATTTTACAAACTATAAGCCATATTATAATATAAAAACCCCGATTGAGTTTAAATTCCAAAAGATATTGTACTTAACTGTCGTTACAAAGCTGACAGCAATTAAGGTTTTTTAGTTTCAGGTTAATTGGGTGATCCTAAAAGTGAAAATGCTCATATGCAAACTCGCATGTATGAACAAATTATGATAAGACGTATATGACAGTGACACGACAAACAAGTGAAGAATACCTCAGACTTTAGACTTTAGCGTAGATAGGTATATGAAATGAAATACCAACCCTTAAATTACAAACACAAACAATATCTAAATTAGTGTATCTATGAACACAATTAACAGTAGCTTTATTTTAACTTCAGCGCATTACTTCGTTGAAATTACCTACACAACAATGTCCAAATCTCTAGCAAATCAAATCCCTAAACAAGTTCGTAATCCTAAAATTACCTTCACAAACAATTTCTAAATTAGTATATGAACACAATTAACAGTCGCTAACACGACAAAGAAGTAAAGATTTTTTTATTATTTTAACCCCAACGTATTATTTCGTTCATACGAAACACCTACGTTGAAATTACCTACACAACAATATCCAAATCTCTAGCAAATCAAATTCGTAATCCTTACAGACGTTGAAAAAGACAAATAATCGCTTCAGTACGCACACGAGAATCGCAAATTAATTCTGAAACACCCAAATAGCCATCCATTACCTACGGCGCACGGGCAACTGACTGTGACTGTCACACGGTGGCGTTGGCGGTGCGCGTCTGCGCGGCACTACCCGCGTCTCACTCACCCGCGCCATTTTAAAATACGACTGTATTATTAAAACGCCCAGTATTACATACCTACATTTATTACAAACCACAATTATTCATTTTTTTAGTTTTTGATATTCTTGTTTATATAGGTATCTGATTTATTTTGTACTGGCATCATTTAAAAGTTACTTTTTGTTTAACAAGCACTGCGTACTCCCGACCCCGCGCCGCGTTTGATTTAAAGTAATTTGAACTTTGTTGTACTACAAATACATTTCCAACTCGTTTGGCTAGGTTGTCCGTAGTCATATTTGATAATACATAAGTGAATTTTGTGATGTTAATTTATTAGGTAGGTACTTAATTATTAATTGTTGACTTCCGCATAAAAGCGTTAATGTAAATTGAACAGTGGAAATCCGAATAAGATGTTATTTTAAAATACAGCTTATTTATAATATTAAACAATTTTACGGTAACTACGTTTATAATGATGATTTGCGCAGTGGACGGCTTATGGCTGATATGATGATGACAGGGTGGAATGGAAATAGATTTTGGGTCAGGAGGGCCGCTACCAAATTCCGTGCTGCTGGAGGGCCTTCAGAGATTATCCCTCAATTTGGGATTAGCATGAAAACTAAAAAAATAACAGAATTTAAAACTTGTAGGTATGGGACCAATAAAAATATTTGGCTAGAAAACCCACAATCCAAAGAACTCTTTGTTCCAACCCGCTTCATTCCGCCATTTAAACTTATTTGCAACAACCGCATAATTAATTTTGTATTAGCATGTATTTGTATGGGATTACAAACTTATTTGAGTAGTTTGCATAACTTTAAAATCTGGCAGAAATTTCAAATTTTCAGATTTTTTCTGTAATAGGTAGGCTATAAACTACTTATGTTTCAAATTTTGAGCTCCTAGGCTTTCTAGAAATACCTTAGATTATTGATGATCGGTGAGTCAGTGAGTGACAAAACTGAGGAACTTTGACATGCGGTAATTTTTAAACTACAAGTTATAATTGAAATCAAACAAGATTATTATGTAACTCATATTATGGCCTACACGTCGCAGAAAATTCAGACTTCTAGCTGTAACCAGCGCGAAATTACAGACGGTTGAAAATGGCCTGAACGGCTTCGAGAAAAGGATGGTAACGGCCGTGCCTTTTTTTTTGCTCGACTTGGCGGGGGCACTGCCGTGCCCCCAGATAAGGTAACAATTTATGACAAAGCTGCTAGACAAATGTTCCCATGGATAGGTAGTGGTGGATCATCAAACTTAATTCGCTTGGTAATCTCAAGCTAATTTGGCTTACTCTTTATTGATACCTATAATAAAATGAGTATTTCTACATGCAGTTTCAAGTTAGGCAAGTTAGTAGAAATCGAGTTTTATGGATACCCCCTTGCAGTAACTACAGAATTATTGACTTGGTTAAACAATTGATCTCATAACTTTTTTGTGGTGTAACAACTGCTATGCTGCGAGACTTGCACCTTTTTACATGTAATGTTTTTGATGGGATCTCATCTCTTTTTGTAGGTATTCTTCTTTTTAAACGGTTTTTATTAACTTCACCGCGTATCAACGGTCTTCGATGCTTCAAATTTTGTGATCGATTTTTCGACCACTTCTACTGCACCGAAATTAATAAAATTTGGACCTCCCCATGACAATGCAATATTATAATATTTGTATCCTTGTATCCTCAAAGCCTGATGCTGCAGACGTACTGCTAACCTTAACCGAGAGTGTTAAGCCGCGTTTATATTTGTCTGTTGTGTTGTGTTGTGACGCATCAGAACGGTATCGGTTTCAAGTATTTAATATCGTTGCATTCACATTTATCTGATGCGCTGTGTTGTGACGGCGTGTGTTGTGTCGCGTCACGAGCGATCCCGGTCCGCGTCAGACCGGGTGAGGTACGGGGGGCGGGGAAGCGACACGGCACAGCAGTGTGAACGCGCCAGTGTCGTGTCGTGATGCTTATGCACAATTTTCTGAGGAAAATAATTCATATTTTTTTAAATAAAAACCATACCTTAAACATATATCAAGTTTTTTTTTTTACCAATAGGCTTGTGAAATTTTGTCTGTATTTTTTTATGTCTTCTGCAATCAAACTGTGCCTTCGACGTTCTAAAATACTGACGAAAATTTTCAGGTACACTCAGGTCACTCACAAGCTCCTTTACGAGACAATGAAACTCGCCTTTAGTTTCTCTCTTTCTATTTACTGGATGAATCCAGTACCTCCTTCTCTTTCTTTCTTTTCTAAGAAGCGTAGCCGGCGCCAATAAATACAATTCATCTTCAAAATTGGAATCTGAATAGGATGATTCTTGAAAGAACATTGCGAACGTGTGAGCTATCCGAGTGCTGAGAACGAACTGATATAAAATTGCGTCAGAATGCGTCATAGCACGTCATATAAATGTGAACGGTAACCATCACGACAGAGAGCATCATAACACGACACGACAGACAAATGTGAACTTAGCTTTAGACACGTGAAAATGAAAGTGTAGCATGTTTGGCATAATCAAATACTAACAGCCTGATCTTGACTTCCAACTCCTCACTCGTGATGCTGCAGTACTGCCCACAATAACCGCAAGGTTTATCTTTTATCGATATCTTGATTTTAAAGAAGTTATTTAGATATTAAGTAGAAACATGCGAATTTAATAGGTACTAACGTCCAACTCCTCAAATCTGATACTCCAGTGTAACTGCCTGCCACAACCGCTAGGTTTAGCGATATGTAGATTTTGAAGTACTGCTTTAGATATTTGATAGAAACATACGGATGTCATTATCATCATCATCATCATATCAGCCGAAAGACGTTCACTGGTGAATATAGGCCTCCTCCAAAGATTGCCACAAGGACCGGCCCTGTGCCACCCGCATCCAGCGACCTTCACCAGGTCATAAATCCACCTTGTGGGGGTCTACATAGGTAGACCCCCACAAGGTGGGTATAGTACCCACGCTGCGCCTTCCGATACGTGACGTCACTCGAGAACCTTACCGCCCCAACGGCCATCGGTTCCACGCGCAACGAGCCCCGCCCACTGCCACTTCAGTTTAGCGATCCCAAGAGCTATATCGGTTACTTTGGTTCTGCTGCGGATGGTCTCATTTCTAATCCGATATCGCAGAGAGACTCCTAGCATAGCCCTCTCCATTGCCCTTTGGGTGACATTGAGTCTTCTTATGAGGGCCATTGTAAGCGACCACGGTTTAGTACCACTTATCTCACTTATATGTCATCACTGGCAACATACACTGATCAAAGACTTTCGTCTTCAAACCCTGCGGAATATTGGACGAAAAGATACAGACGGATTTAATACTGACTTCCAACTCCTCAAACCTGATGCTGCTGCTGAGTCACGTGCCCCTGCCTGCCATAACCGCCAGGCTTATCGAAATGTTGAATTTAAAGTAAAGTTTTAGCTAATGGGTAAAAACATATATACTGAATACTCACTTCCAAACAAACAAGCAAGGAGTCAAACAAGGAGATCCGTTATCGCCGAAGCTCTTCACTAGCACTCTGGAACACGTCTTCCGGAAACTTGCGCCGAGTTGGGAAGATCGGGGCCTTGTTGTCGGAGAAAGAAGATTAACAAATCTTAGATTCGCCGACGACATTGTCCTATTTTCCTCAACTGCTTCCGAGTTACAAAATATGCTTCAAGATCTAAGCTGCGCTAGCCTCGAGGTGGGACTGAAGATGAACATGTCAAAGACCAAGCTTATGACTAATAGCACCACACGTAGGGTAGAGATAAACGGCGAACCTATTGCATATGTCGATGAGTACCTTTACTTGGGCCAACAAGTCTCCTTCCAGGCGCGACAGGAGAAGGAAGTCGAAAGACGGACTGATAACGCCTGGAGGAGCTATTGGTCCTTGAAACATCTTATGAAGGGTGACCTCCCTCTTTCCCTTAAACGGAGGCTCATGGACATGTGCATACTGCCAATTCTCACCTACGGTGCACAGGCTTGGTCTTTGACTTTGTCACAGAAGTCTAAACTCGGGGTTTGCCAGCGAGCTATGGAGCGCAGCATATTGGGTATCAAGTTAGTGGATCGAGTCCGGAACACCACGCTGCGATCCAAGACCCAAATAGTCGATGTAACTCGGAAGGCGGCCAAGTTGAAGTGGGACTGGGCTGGTCATATCTGCCGAATGCCGAATGAGCGGTGGGCTAAGATAGCCACTGAATGGCAGCCCAGCTCAAAACGGGGACCTGGTAGACCACGTCGGCGATGGCGAGACGAACTGGATTCCTTTTTATCAGGATGGCCAGAAATTGCTCAGGACAGGGAAAATTGGAAAAAGTGGGGGGAGGCCTTTGCCCAGCAGTGGGACACTACAGGCTCAATATAATAATAATATAATATAATAACTCACTTCCAAATCCCCAAATCTGATACTGCAATATATAATTTACATAACCGCTATTAGTGTGCCATAACCGCTTACAGCGTGGGTGGTTCGGATAGGACGTGGCGCTGGTTGTTGATAGTGTGAGTTGAGGCCTGTGGCCCTCCGGCTGATAGAGTGACAGCGTGAGCGGATCGCGTAGGGCGAGCCGTCGGGCCTGCGGCCCTCCAGCTGATAGAGTGACAGCGTGAGTGGATCGCGTAGCGTAGGGCGAGCCGTCGGGCCTGCGGCCCTCCAGCTGATAGAGTGACAGTGTGAGTGGACCGCGTAGCGTAGGGCGAGCCGTCGTGCGTTCGGCCCTCCAGCTGATAAAGTGACAGCGTGAGCGGGTCGCGTAGGGCGAGCCGTCGGGCCTGCGGCCTTCTAGCTGATAGAGTGACAGCGTGAGTGGATCGCGTAGCGTAGGGCGAGCCGTCGGGCCTGCGGCCCTCCAGCTGATAGAGTGACAGCGTGTGTGGACCGCGTAGCGTAGGGCGAGCCGTCGGGCCTTCGGCCCTCCAGCTGATAGAGTGACAGCGTGAGTGGACCGCGTAGCGTAGGGCAAGCCGTCGGGCCTTCGGCCCTCCAGCTGATAGAGTGACAGCGTGAGTGGATCGCGTAGCGTAGGGCGAGCCGTCGGGCCTTCGGCGCTCCAGGCTTTATAATAACGCCCCACGTTTTTATTTCAGTTTGGTAAAAGTTTCCGATTAGGTAACGCTTAATCCACTGACATAGAGGCTGAGGCATCCGACTTGGGAAGACTACAGTGATAATAGTTTCACATGACCAATCTACAGAAAGTAGCATCTACGGTTAGTTACAACTAATTTTTATTTTCTAGTTTTTGGTGCAATAAAAACCGTTTAACTTAAAACTTTTTTTACTTATTTTATTTTTCTTTTTGGGTACTACTTCTTGTACGTCATCGTCAGCTACCATTTTTCTCATAGCCCACTCCCTGTCTTTATGGGCTTTTTTCCGGGGCTTTGATGGAACAATTTCTGACAAGTCTGGACGGTATTTGCGTCTTAATCTATTATATTCTAATATTGCAGATTCCTGCGCTTTAATGCTACCGAAATCGATATTTACTAGATGTATACCGTTCAAAAATTTTGTGATGTTAATTTATTAGGTAGGTACTTAATTATTAATTGTTGACTTCCGCATAAAAGCGTTAATGTAAATTGAACAGTGGAAATCCGAATGAGATGTTATTTTAAAATACAGCTTATTATAATATTAAACAATTTTAAGGTAGGTAACTACGTTTATAATGATGATTTGCGCAGTGGACGTCTTATGGCTGATATGATGATGATGATGACAGGGTGGAATGGAAATAGATTTTGGGTCAGGAGGGCCGCTACCAGATTTTGTGCTGCTGGAAGGCCTTCAGAGATTATCCCCCAATTTGGGATTTATGAAAATTGAGATTAGCATGAAAACTAAAAAAATAACAGAATTTAAAACTTGTAGGTATGGGACCAATAAAAATATTTGGCTAGAAAACCCACAATCCAAAGAACTCTTTGTTCCAACCCGCTTCATTCCGCCATATAAACTTATTTGCAACAACCGCATAATTAATTTTGTATTAGCATGTATTTGTATGGGATTACAAACTTATTTGAGTAGTTTGCATAACTTTAAAATCTGGCAGAAATTTCAAATTTTCAGATTTTTTCTGTAATAGGTAGGCTATAAACTACTTATGTTTCAAATTTTGAGCTCCTAGGCTTTCTAGAAATACCTTAGATTATTGATGATCGGTGAGTCAGTGAGTGACAAAACTAAGGAACTTTGACATGCGGTAATTTTTATAAACTACAAGTTATAATTGAAACCAAACAAGATTATTATGTAACTCATGTTATGTCCTACACGTCGCAGAAAATTCAGACTTCTAGCTGTAACCAGCGCGAAATTACAGACGGTTGAAAATGGCCTGAATGGCTTCGAGAAAAGGATGGTACGGCCGTGCTTTTTTTTTGCTCGACTTGGCGGGGGCACTGCCGTGCCCCCAGATATAGATTTTTTTACCGTTAGTTTTGTCAAACACCTACCAAATTTACCTATTATATTTTAGTGTTTCTGTAAAATATAGGTATACTATGCTTAAACCAACTGACAATCGATAGGTATTCAATATTTATCCTCTCGTTTTCATTATCGCTCCCCATTGTCTTCAAGAATAGTTTAGCATGTATGTTGTCATATATTTCAGATTAATAATATAAAATAAATACGAGTATATAGAAATATTTCGTTATACTGCAAATTCATAAAACTGTTGACAGCATACCACCACTTTAAATATCAATAAGTTTAGACAATTTTCACGTAGACAAGACGTAAAAATGGAAATACGTCCAACGCTGGGGTTGAAATAGTGGGGAGAGTTGGACTAGTAGTTGGTTAGTCGAACTAGATGGAAAAATATACCGGTAGGGATCGGTAGAAATAAACGGAAAAGTATTCCACATTCCTCACTAGGACCCTTCCCTAGTAGTAGCAGTAGGGATATATGGAATAGGGGTAACAATTGAATATACTTGATAGTAAGTGCTTAAATATTATTTATTATCATTTTCATTGATTTAGATAACACTTTGTAATGTATCTTTAGATCTTATTTCGTATTTAATAATTGGCGTTAAAAAATCGTCTCTCTCATTAAAATGTTGTATGACATTGTCCTTGTTTGTTTTGTTTATTAATTAGAAGAAAGAAAATTTATTAAAATATTAAAGATCTTTACTATATAAGGTATAAACAAACTTTAATATAAATTAAAACTAACATTTAAATTACCCTGAGCAGTCTCGTAATCTGAACAGGCTTAATAAACTACCGTCCAACAGTTAACGTTACAAAGTTAACACCAGTGACAGTGTATTCACACTGATTAATATACGCTTCGCTTTAGATAAAACCATTAAATGTAGTCTTTGCTATCTAATGATCCTCGAGGATCCTAAGACCAGGTTATATTAGACTTGCTAGCAATCTATTAAATGTTTTGTGAATGTGGATGACTGGGGGTGCTACGCACCGACTGAATCACGTGCAATTTAAGCCGCTTCGACGTCCACAGTCGTATAATTTCTCTATTAAAACTTCCACTTTTAGTACTTGGACACAAGCACTAGTATGGTCAGCTTGCTGCAAACATCCCTGAAAATAGTTCTATAGCAATTTCACATAATATATATAGAATTTACATTGCCAATTTTTACCGTTGCAAACTGAACGGTATACCATTTATTTTATAGTAGGTATTTTTAATATTTATACAGGTAAACATATAAATTAGAATATTTCGTCAGTTGTAATATGAATTAATGTAACCACCAAATGACGACTTTTCAGGAAAGCCAAAAAACGAAATGGACATTTATAAAGTATGTTGTATCTTTTTAGTTAATTATCCTATTGAAATGATGTTTATCTTGTTTGTTTTATTTTTGAGAGGTCTATTTGATAGACAGTTACTAACTGCGACCACACTTATAGTTCAGGAAATGGCTGGTGCTTACGTTAAACATTTTCAAAAAAATTTGGAGTTACGTTAACAAATCAATGAAAATCATCAAAAGTGGATTTCCGAATTTAGTGTAACTCACAAATTGAAACAGAATTGCTTATGAGCCATACAATGCAGACGGCGCTTACAGCAGTGATGTTTATAAAAATATGGTGAGTACATTAGGAAAGACATGTTTTGTACTTACAAATTCGTACTTACGTTAAAATATTGTCTATGATTTTTGGAAACCTTTACATACGTTAATAAAAAACGTAGAAACCTAATAAAATGGCAAAGTTTTTGTTAACGTATTCGACATTTTTTTCTAGATATCAATATTTTATATACACCGTTCGATAGAGCAGGAAATTTGCAGTCGAACGGTATACTTAACTCAATTTCGTCATTTTGGTGGTTACATTAATTCATATTACAATCGACGATTTATTCGTGACACTAGCAGATTTAGTACAATAAAATAAAATAAATACACAGTGAAAGAAAAACAAACGATAACAAACAAGTATGTCAGATAAAATGGTGCCACAAAATAGCCTAAAATTGAATGAAAACTAAAATGAGAAACATTAATAAACTTTTAACCGCTGTGAAGTTTTTGTGGCACATGCCAGAGTCGCCAAGAATACGAAATTATACCTCGCAGATCAAAACTCACATTTGAATGGGACTAATGTTTACACCATAAAAACCAAATCAAACCAGCCTCTGTAGCCTAGTTGGTAGTGACCCTGCCTACGAAGCTGGAGGTTCCGGGTTCGAACCCCGGCGAGGGCATTCTTTGTATATTTATTTATCACAAATGTTTGTTCCTTGGTCGTGGCTGTGTATGTATCTAAGTATCTATACGTATCTATCTATTATATATATCGTCACCACCAGGTGTAACACCCACATCACAAGCCTTAATTGAGCTTACCGTGGGACTAGGTTGATTTGTGTAAGATGTCCCAATGTATTTATTTATTTCATTTATTTATTTATTTGTCTTTTTAATCCAACTCTGGAGAGGTGAGCTGCATATTGACTGTCTAATATATCAGACTACGGCGGTTAAAAGGTCAATAATATTAACTTCTAACACAACTGAAGCAAAGTAACTAAATATACACAAACAAAACCAAAAGAAATATCACATATGCTAAATACCTACCAATAAATAATATTTATAAATATAATTAATATTTTTAACCATCAAATATTTTTAACACATCATATTCACTCACGAAACGATTCAAATGTTACGCTACTGGGATGCAACTCATGGTTGCCAGTAGGCAACCATGAGTTGAACCAGTAGGTTACTCGTTATTCTAACTGGGCAGGTATTCTATGCATGCTCTTGCCTACAATACGTATCTTATCCTTGCCTACGCATCTCACTCACACTTGCTGGCCTCTAGTGGAGTTTTTTCTAGGGACTCTAGGTAGATATCTTTGAATTTTTTCTAGGTTATAACACAAGTTTCGACAAAACACATACGTAATATTCATTTTATTTGCGGTTTAATATTAAGAAAGCATTCGTCGATGGCAACATTCATCAGTGCTGCGCATGATAGAGGCGCAAGTCTATAAAGGGTGAAACATGAATCGTGACCAAGCAGTAATATGGCTTTCTAACTCCATAAGCAAGCAACTAATGATTTAATGTCCCAAAAGTCACTTAAAACAGACATGTTTTATATTCATTTTACGCAGTTTTCATGGTTTATTTTAATTGTTACGAGTAACTTGTTTTTAAAATATGGAAATGGATCGTTAAGACTTAAATGAGCTTTTCTTTTCGCACTCTAAACAGCAAAAAAACGAGGACTTGTTGACCAACTGTATTAAAATAGTTACTTATGATACAAGTGTGGAAAGTAGGCTTTTGTAGAAAAAAGCATACAGTTCAACATGTACGGGTATAATTTGCAGCATTTTACAATGCATTATGCGAGGAAAATCAAACTATCTCGGCAGTACCAATCAGAGCGTGCGAAAAAGTACAATGAAAGTTCATTCAAAGTATTACTTTCTGTGCATAAGTTTACCCTTAAAAAGAGCACTTTCTGAGCATATTGATTGTAAAAGTCTTTTTGTACTCTTTTTCTTATAAAACAACCTTATTCTATATCTAAATCGGTAACTCATTTTCTACAAAGAAGTGTGACTCCAATAAAGTTATCAGCTGAAGTGAGTTGCGAAAGATTTCGCCAACTTTCCCGGAATTTTCACAGTTTCATTATCCCGTCGGAAAATGAAGGCTCGAATCGAATCGACTTTGAAAACAAAAGCGATATATCTTCAAAGTTGAAAGTTAGGAAATACGGCACAGGTAAGGTGGAGAATTTGTTGTAGGTGTAAGTGAGTTGTAAAAAAAGGATAGTTGCAGAAGTTACAATCAATATTGTTCGGAACACGTCAAAAAGATTCTCACGTAGTCGTAGTATGACAAATAATTGCATTATATGTTTGAAAGTACAAGTATTCAATTCAATAACATTTTAATGTTCATTTCATCTTTCATGAAGTCATCTGTATGTATGTGTATTTAAATAGATAACTCATATATTATACAGAGTGATATGACTAATTTCAGGTTAGTAATTTCAGTATCAATTGTTACTACTAGTATTACTACCTACAATATATTTTTTTTAATTTTCTGCTTGTTACATTTTTTACACCTTGCAATGAAAAAAAAATGGCTCAAATTGTTAAATAATCCAGTGAGAAAACAGCGGAATGCGTTTGAATGAAGTAAATGCCATACGAATTCCCTCTTAAGACTGCGTTTTAGGTAGGTATTTTACTCGTCCCATGAAACTCGGGAGCTACGTATAACTTTTTTCCCAAGACAGCTGCATTGTGGACCTTTGTGCACCCGATGTGAAAAGAATCGTTTTGTAACTCAATTTGCGGCGAGTGTACTGTTTAGATATTTGCTCTACGTTTCTAGGACATTAAAGAAAGAATTTAGCGTGAGTAGAGGATTCAACCACTTTTACCCAGCATGTGTATTGCTTCATCGAATAATGGCAGGCTTATTTTAATGATAAAACCGGCCAAATCAGACTCGGAATTCCATAGGTACCTTATTTTTTTTATCACTAGGTCACTTAACGACATAATACAAAGTATTTGCGTTTTCATTAGCCTCTAGCCTTGTTATTTTTATGAAAAAACTTCCTATTACGCCTCCCTATTCTCTAAGGTACCGATAATCATTACGGTTTTACTTACAGGCGCCCATATCTTCCGATCTACCAAATAAAGACGCATAGCGCATATAATGACCGTCCCGGCCTGGACTATCTGCTATTCTATACTACAACTTGGTAAATGATATACAAAAATTTCAGTAAAAAAAAACAAAATCTGATTTTTATGCAAAGGAAAAACATAATAAAGACAATTCATAATCCCACAATGTCGTAATGGATGTTTTTACCATAGAAAAAATCAACTGCGAAAGACTCTGGTTGTCCCGTGATTTGAACCCGTATCCTCTGGATTACCGGTCAACATGCTACCAATTACTCCAAACGACATTCTGTCAATCACAGCGAATTCAGTCAATGACTAATTCCTTCTACATCAATACTTAATATTTCGAAGGTACTCCTTAAGCCACTCAAAGACAAACTTCTACCACACCTACGCGTACAAGACCTGAGAGAATGCAACTGAGTTAGAAGGAATCAGTATGAAATCGCTTTCGTTAAACTGTTTGCTGACGGCAACTAATTCAGTAGCCAAAGTCAAACTATTATTTATTCAAGTAAGCTTATTAATAAGCATTTTCGAATCGTCTGACATTATCAAGAGAGAGAAAAAAATCTACTACTGGTTCAAACCCTACACCGTTCCTGAGAAGAACCAGTAAGAAACTCGGGTGGACTTATTTTTTCAAGCCGTACCATGAACTGCCGCTGCGTTATTAATGCGGACTTACTTTCAAACCAGCTCGCTCACACCAATACGCGAGTACGAGCGGGATGGATTGAAAGTAAGTCTACGTTAAAAACGCGACGGCAGCTCTTGGAAAACACACTGATGATTTGTTTCTGTAGTGAGCCGTAGCAATAAACAGAAGATAACGATAATGACACCTGATATTCCAAGTAAACCTAACTTTAACATTTCTGCAAAATACCTGAATTTGAATTATTTCATTTAATTGACGCAACTTACTCGTATGTTGTAATTTGTATTGTATTCTAGCCATTTTCCACAACTCAACATCAAACATCAATTTTAACAATAATATAATTTTATTTGTGGTTAAAACATATTACTTACAAGGACAATAAGCATTCACGGATTTTAATAAGAGCACTATATTTATTGGCAATGGCACCTAGTAACCACATAATAATATATAGGTATCATTAAGTATTACACTTTTAAAAAGATACCTAGTATTTTTTTGTCTGAAGACGAACACTTTCAAATTCCGTGTACGGCGTTTTGTTGCAACTCAGTGGCGATGTTATTTCATATTAGACTGTATCCTCAAGACATTAGACGTATCCTGCACACATTAGGTAGACAGATGGGTTTCATTATGTCGCCCTTAACTGGGCCGAGTTATGGTGCGATTTATCGTTCTTTTCGCCAAATTTAGAGGCTGCATTGCGTTTATAATAAGAATAATAAAAAATCTTTAAGAATAATCTTATTTGTATTGGGCTTAATTTTTTCACATAAATAAGAGTTAATTTATGCAAACTGAAAATATCCAGGTAAAACAAGTTTTCATGATGGGGCTTCGGAAGACTTGTATCGTCTAACTAAAGAAAACATGTACCTATTGAATTTTGTCAAAAATGAATTAAGACGAGCAGTCAGGGGCCAACACAACGCTTGTCAAATTTTGTGGTGTTGGCCCCTGACTGCTCGTCTTAATTCATTTTTGACAAAATTCAATAGGTACATGTTTGTCAGGTAGCATTGTACAATGCTACAAAATTGTATAAATTCCCATACAAATACTAGTAGTTGAAAATTTTGTAGAATCGTAGTTTTTGTTATTTCTAAAATCGATTTGATAGTGATCCATTTGTAATGTGCCCACAGGGCAGGAGCAGGACAGGGAGTAGTTTATTATAGCCGGATAGGCCACAGCCTATCCCACAAAACTTTACAAGCGTACAGTTTTGTGGGATAGGCCACAGGGCACATTACGAAACGGATCACTATCAAATCGATTTTAGAAATAACAAAAACTACGGCATATTGTAATGTTAGTATGTAGCCGAAAGCAATAGCGAATCATCAAAAAGGTGCAATAAAGCATTAAGTACAACATGAATATCTTAAATACTCTTATTTGCAAAAAGTTGCAACCTCGCCCGAGCTAACACTCGACCGCTAAGCTCTAAAGTTAAACTGGACTAAGTCCATAACAGTGCTAAGATCAGAGAAGTCATTAATCACAGTCTAAACGGCGAGATCCGGCGCTACTGTATTTATTTGAACGTGGATGTCGATGCTATTAATCAGGGGTCAGGCTGTTTTGTTTGTGCTGTGTCTAACTTGCGAACTAGGTTGTATGGATGAGGTAATTTATACTGGTTGTCTCAGTCAAGAGATTTTTAGAAAGTAATCACACCATTCAGTTGAGTCAGTCAGTTGAGTTTGTATCTATTATTGAGTTTGACTTTGAATAACAATGCACCGATGAGAAGTTTTCGAAATTAAGAATTGATGGCGGGCAGCAGCGTCTTCGTAATGTACTAATCCTTTTGCCCAGCGTGGCGATTATGGCCAGTACCTCCTAATGAGTCCGTACGCATTAAGTAATGGGAGAGGTATATGTCCAGCAATGGACTGTGATAGGCTGATAATGATGATTATAATTGTATTTGATGACCTTATTTCATTCTACTTTCAACGAATTTCTTGTGTGGCATTTTTTAAAATTATAATTGCATGTATTTTTACTATTTTATTCTAGGTAATAAAGTACCACAATATAATATACGTATAGAATCATCTCATTAATTCCATTCCATCAGGCCTACATCCGGCTGCGGGTTCAAGTGCCGCATCCACTGTTTGCTCCGCGCCTGTTTGCGCAGGGCGAGATAAGAGCAGCACAAACACGGCTGACCTGCCGGCAGATACCGGCTGTGGCCGATGCCTTGATTGTGTTGATGATTCGCTATCGGCTTGTCCACTTTAGGGTGAAGACACATCAGCATGCTTATTGCGTATTGAAAATGGCCGTTTAGTATGACACCGCGCCCAGCTTTCCGCACGGGTAAACTTACTAATTCGTCTAAGGCCCATTTCGATAGACGAAATGCCTACACATGCTGATACATACGTTTTACTTAAGAATACGTAGGTATAATAATGAGTTGATGCATTACCATATTATTATTTATAAAACTGTCAGGGTTCTAAATGAGCTTATAAAAATAAGTAGATAGATAAAAATATCTACCAAATAATTTTACTAAATATAATAACATTATTTAATATTAATATTTTTTAGTATTCGTATCTATTATGGATCATAATTATGTAAGTAGCATAATATTTTCTTCGGTTACCGCGAGGATTACACATGAAATAAAACTATGAAAACGGATAAAGTTGCGTGTATTAACTAATTTTAACTTCATTCCGACGTTTCGAACACTTTACAGGGTTCGTGGTCTGTGTTATCCGCAGACCACGAACCCTGTAAAGTGTTCGAAACGTCGGAATGAAGTTAAAATTAGTTAATATACGCGAGTTTATTCGTCTTCATAGTTTTATTTCATATGTAAGTACCAGTTCTCATCATCTGTTTACCTTGCCGTCACGTCGTTTAGTTATCTTGTAAGTGAGAATGTGTGGCATGGCTATATATAAACGGTAAAAACAGGGGAGTGATTTTTGAAACTCAATCACAGATTTTTCCTCACCGAAATGAGTGATTCCGCAGGCCATATTTTTCAAACTCATGGATGGTTATAATCCTCACCCCTATTTTTCATGAACTAGTGCCATTTTATACTCCTAGTTAACACCATCTCATCATTGTACGGCACTGAAGATGGTGAAAAAGACAGCGGTGAAATTCAAAAATCGTTCTCCAGCACCAAAAGAGAAAAAACCTAGTGGATTTGCTGTCAAATCACTGATTGGGCTTCAATTTGTAATGACATGTAATGACCGGAAGTCTTACAAGCCTTAACAATTATCTGCACTATAATAGCCTGTGCACACATCGGTGTCACACGCAGATTATCTGCCCTTCTAGAGTGTCCATTAACTGTAACAATTAATCGTCTAATGAATGTTTGCTCAGGCTCTCGGCCAAACCCCCATATTTGCTGTGCACTCCATATCTAATGAAGCTACATTGTTGGAGGTGAATTTATAGATACAGGAACTGTGTTAGCAATGACACTTAAAACACTTTTGGTAGAAAATTAATTGTTATTATGGAGTTAGCCAGTGAGATGAGGGGTAGGTAGGTGGCGTCTAGGTCAATCGTTGGTGACTTTCGAACAAGGAGTCATGACTCTATTTGAACCAGCAGCAATTTTACTCGAAAATCATAGTCGACGTTTGTGAAATATCCAGAAATACTGTAGCCATAACTAGGAAAATGTTTTACATTTTTTTTATATTTCAAGGAAAACTTACAATTTGCGCAAGCCTTTGTTACCGAGCATTTTTATCTGCAAAAAACCAAATTTAAAATAAAAAAAATCTCGCCACTAATGATTACAAAGAAATTAAAATTGTCTATTTATTTTACATATGTTGTACGTTTTTTGTATGGTAGAGTTTATTTATAAGCGACAAAAATATACAAAATTAATACACTATAAATAAATATACCTACACTAAACTAAATCTAAATCTAAAAACGGCCCCCGCAGAATGGTACCAAAGATACTGGCAGCATTACTGATCCGTTGAGCGAGGCAGCTGGCAGTTCTTGGGTCACCTGTGGTATCTTTGAGTCTCTTTGAAATTTGTTTACCCAGGGTCTCGACGCCGAAAGGGATAAAATTATAGTTAGCGCCGAGACCACTGTATTATTATGTACAATATTTTCCCTATTTAGAGTTTACTTCGAATATGAAACTTTTTGATTATTTAATTTTGTTTTTTAATATTGTTTGATCGTCAAAAGATAACTTTATTTAGTTTAAATAACTACGTAACTGTTATTATAATTTATTTTAAATCTAAATACCTTTAATAAATTTTACTGAAAAACGAACTAGAAGCCAGAAGTTACAAAAGGAAGCGGAAACGAGTGGTGCTTAGAATTTTTTTCAACTGGTGCTTTCTACAAAACCTGGATTTTATGTCAACCGAATTTCACACAACTTTATTTATATTACTTGTCTTGGTGTTTAAATGGACTTTATTAAAGATCACATAAGATCTATTTTAAGAATCGTGACAAGGTACCTTTCCATGTGAACTGACACATTTTAATTGAATAAAATTACTAAAAACAAAGTTAAATGTTATAATGTATGTATAACGAATATTTTTATGGCCAGCCCAAGGATCTCTACCCTGTGTAATTTTACGTTAAACAATATTTAACATACTCATTTATCTTGCAAAGAGATGGTTTTCTTTTGCAATAGCTGATGACAGGATGTTACAAGCACTTTCTACGTACCCCTGGTCAAATGGCTTGAACAGCATTAGGATTACAATGGAGCACTTACCCCACGTGATTCGAATCTTAACGATGCGCTCCGATTGGACTCGCACGATCGCCTCTGAAAAGACGCCATTCATTCATTCACCAAACCTTACACTCACCACTGGCTTTATGACTAGTGTAATTAGACCCCTGGACTGGTAACAACCATGGCTAACCGAAGATTATGTACTGGAATACAAAATACTAGGGAAGCTTTGTGAACAAGAGATGGGGTGCAATCCACACCAATAATAGTCACCAACTATCGATCATACGATACAATACGAGTAGTAATAAAGACGTTGATGGTAGTTACTGATATTTATAAAAAGCCAGAGATTTAATCCGGGATATTTTGGCAAGTATATAATACATCTACTTACCCATCTATAAACTCGAATACGAGTACAAATAAATTGAGTAGGTAGACTTGATTAACACTTACATATCATAATTTTTGTAAGTGATAAACAATTTGTCGTAAAACCAGTACGTAAACGCGTAACATACATAAACAACAATTTAATAAGTACGTAGGTACACGTATGCAAATAGGTATCAGATTTTAACTAAGAAAATATTAATAGTAGTTATAGAATTATTTGTTAAATCTTAATATCAACTCTTTGAAACCTAATCAATAATAAAGAAAAATGCATGGTTAATAAATAACAAAGATTGCAAATTTCACAATACTGTTATGTAACAAGTGACATAGAAATCTACTATTTGCATTCGCTTGATTTAACACGATAAACTTCTAGACTTACGATTCTTTGAACGATTACTTTAACGCAGAATTTCTTTATCATGGCCATCTTGACAATGTGCGTCCCTCAAACAAACCGGACCGGACACAAAAACTTAAGTAAACTAACCCCTGCGTTGTAGGGTGTTTTTATTGATGGCAGTCAAAATCGGTGAATCCTGTCATTTATTATATTTTTTGCATCTTCCTATCAGCGATGATGGTGACAAGTACAGTTCTGCACGAATGCATCCAATACCAAAAAAAACGAGAGGGCTGGACAAAAAGACCTACATGTTCCATAACTAACTAGTAGATGCAATAAGAGCAAAATTCTAAAAACATTTTAAATGCGTGGCTTAAACACAAAATTTACTGCAAGTTAATGTCCGCCATAACACTTTTCCTGTTAGTACTGATTGGATAACTTTACTGTTGGTATATCAAATATAATATGAAAAATTATTGTTGAATATTTTTGATTTTTATTATTAGGTATATAAAAGTGTGCACACGAAGAACAGCCGGTCTGTGACCGGCAGCCAGTGTATCACCAAGTTGTAATCAGTACTTTTGTAAAACATATTATTATGTAGGTAGCCAGGCTCAACGAGGGTGCGGAGTGCTGCCGACGGGGGGACCTACGGAACTGACAATACTGGCTTCGGCCTGTGTTGGCGGGGCATGCAGGTGCGGCTATCAGGGAGACCCGGTGAAACGGCTGACCGCTGGCCGCCCGTAGGTCAGTAGGGTTCCCGAACCCAGGAACCACGTAATCTCCGTCCTGGGAGGCTGAACCGCCAACCTGCGCAAAATCCCTGGGGTAGTGGCCGTGCCGGAGGAGGAGACCGGAGTGGACCCGGCCGCTGCCACAGGGGGGGACCGGGGACCCTTCCGTACGCCGTGCCTGCAGACCGCACTACCTGCGCTGTCCCCTGCCAGATTTGTTCCGTTTGTTTGTCCCTTGAGTCGTCGGCACTCCGAACCCTTCTTAGGATTAAGTACACCCACTATAATGGCGCGAAAACAGAAAAAGTTTGGACTATCAGCGGCATCTCCATCCACACAAGTGGACTACTGCAACATCAGGGGTATCCACTCTAACCTAAACGCAGTCCACTGCCACCTGGAAACTGCGCAGCCGACCATACTTTTCCTCACGGAGACGCAAATATCCTGGCCGGCGGATATATCGTACCTATTGTACCCCGGCTATACACTCGAACATAAGTTCGTGAGACACGCCGGTGTATGTATGTACGCCCGCCAGGATGTATGCTGTCGTCGTCTTCTTGCCTTTGAAGACAGGGACCTGTCAGTTTTGTGGGTGCGTGTGGACTACGGCGGCCACACCAGAGTCTACGCGTGCCTTTACAGGTCTCACAGTGGCAACACAGAGACAACCCGACTCTTAGAGCACATACAGTCGACATCCGACAGAGTGCTTGAGCAGTACCCATCCGCGGAGCTGGTGATTTTGGGGGACTTTAATGCCCACCACGTTGAGTGGCTGGGCTCCCGGTCCACCGACTTTGCGGGAAGGTCTGCTCACGAATTTTCTCTGGCCTATGGGCTCTCACAACTGGTACGTTCTCCCACGAGAATACCAGATATCGAGGACCATACGAGCTCCTTGCTTGACCTTCTGTTGACCACGCATCCGGACGGATACACCATCGCAGTAAATGCACCTCTCGGCTCGTTCGATCACTGCCTTATCCGGACAAATTCGCCTTGCGCGCAGCGAGAACCACCGCGACCTACTACTACTCGTTTCGTTTGGCAGTACGGGTCAGCAGATTGGGACGGATTGCGTGAATTCTACGCTTCGTACCCTTGGAGGCAGCTCTGTTTCGCATCGGATGATCCTGACTCCTGTGCGACTAATGTCGTCGAGACGATACAGCTGGGAATGGACTGGTTCATTCCCAACTCACTAATCGCTACAGGAGCAAAGAAGCGACCTTGGTTTAACCGGCCCTGTAAAGAAGCTGCGGTTCAAAAGCAGGCTGCTTACAGGGCTTGGACCAAGGCCGTAACTGATAAGGATCCGAACGTCTCTGATGCGAAACGCAGACTGAATGCTGCCTCGAGGTCCTGCAAAAGAGCTGTTGCCAGAGCAAAATTTGATTTTGTCGGCAGATTTGGCGAGAAGCTTGCAGGCCACCCTTCCGGGAGTAGGGCCTTCTGGTCACTTGCCAAAGCTGCCGAGGGAAACTTTTGTCGGTCGTCCCTGCCACCACTGCGAAATGCTGACGGTAATCTGGTCCATAGTGCAAAAGAGAAAGCCGATCTTCTAGTTGCTCTTTTTGCCTCGAACTCGACTGTGAGCGATGACGGCAGCATTATACCGCCTACCATCCCGCGGTGCGCACACTCCATGCCAGAAATTCGCATCTCCCAGAAAGATGTTCGGCGGGAGTTGCTGTCGTTAAACGTTCACAAGTCGAGCGGGCCAGACGGCATACCTGCAGTGGTGCTTAAACGTTGTGCTCCTGAGTTGTGTCCTGTGTTAACGCGTCTCTTCGCTCTTTCCAGTATCAAACGGGAAGTTCCATCTTCGTGGAAGACGGCCCTTGTGCACCCTGTTCCAAAAAAGGGTGACAGATCGGATCCATCGAATTATAGGCCTATCGCTATCACCTCCCTTCTCTCTAAGGTCATGGAGCGTATAGTTAACGCTAAGCTCCTTGGTTACCTAGAAGAACACGATCTTATAAGCGACCGCCAGTATCGCTTTCGCCACGGTCGCTCTACCGGTGATCTTCTAGTGTACCTCACTCACCGGTGGGCATCAGCCATTGAGAGTCAAGGCGAGGCTTTGGCAGTCAGCCTAGATATAACGAAGGCGTTCGATCGGGTCTGGCATAGGGGCCTTTTGTCGAAGTTGCCATCTTATGGACTGCCCGAAGGATTATGCAGATGGATTGCTAGCTTTTTGTCCGGCAGACGCATTCGTGCCGTAGTAGACGGTAGCTGCTCTGATAGCATGGACATAAACGCTGGCGTCCCGCAAGGCTCTGTGCTATCCCCAACGCTGTTCCTTCTGCATATCAATGACATGTTGTCTATCGGCGACCTCCATTGCTATGCGGATGACAGTACTGGGGATACTTTTTACACAGGCCGTGCTAATATCCCTCGCTCTGTGGTACTGGAAAGTCGCGGAAAACTTGTGTCTGACATCGAGAACACTTTATCTAGAGTCTCGTTATGGGGTCGGGATAACCTAGTCAGGTTCAACCCCACAAAGACACAAGTTTGCGCGTTTACCGCTAAAAAAACCCCATTTACTGTGGCTCCAAAGTTCCAAGACACAGCTCTTACCATGTCAGGGAGTATTGGGATCCTCGGAGTCGACATTTCCAACGACGTCCAATTCCGATGTCACCTAGAGGGAAAAGCTACGCTGGCATCCAAAAAGCTCGGGGTGCTCAATAAAGCGAGGGGATACTTTACTCCGGGGCAAAGACTTCTGTTATATAAGTCGCAAGTCAGACCCCATATGGAGTATTGCTGTCACCTCTGGGCAGGAGCACCTGTATACCAGCTTGCACCCTTTGACTCGGTTCAGAGACGAGCTGTCCGAATAGTCGACGATCCCAGACTCACAGGCGGTATTGAACCCTTAAGTCTAAGGAGAGACTTCGCCTCCTTATGTGTGTTCTATCGTCTGTATAATGGGTTGTGCTCTGAAAAACTGTTCGACATGATGCCAACGTCCACTATTCATCATCGCACCGCTCGCCACCGACTGGGCGCTCATCCTCACACGCCCATAGGCTACGGTGACTGCTTTCCATCAGGCGGGCCGTATGCTTGTTTGCCACCGACGTGGTATAAAAAAAAAAAAAAAAGTACCTAAAGGCAATACGCACAAAAGTGATCAGCTTTGAAACTGTAGACACTTTTGTCGTAGACAGTACGATGTCTGACGTCACGCTCCAACGGCAAGGGTTGGTAAATGGAAACAATTTCCAAGTGCATCTAACTATCAAGATTTATGTTTCACGTTTGACGTGTCATTTTTCTACGGTGTCTGTCGATCGTCCCGTTTTTATCAACGTATGGGCGTTGATTCATGTTCACACCGCTGATGATATAGGTGTAGACCGTCTTTAGCCAAGCCATCGCAAGCGTCAATTTCTGTCATATTCGTAAATGTCACTCTTAGCTTTGTACACTGCCCGAGTGCATACTAATTGTTAATACTTTATGTCTAATGTCCAGCTGTTGGATCTCCAAATAAAATAAAATAAAATAAAAATAACCATAACTACGCACTAATTGTTGATTGTGTACAAACTATGGCCAAATTTAATAGTAATATTGAAGTATTGACCAAAGTTGATAGTAATATTGAGGACTCTACGACAATACGACAATCGTGACTACGCCAGTGCGCACACTCATTCAAATCCTATGCGACACGGCGACTGATCCTCTAAATAGTCCGGATTACAGCGAAACACCATCAGTGTCTTGCGAGCAACCAGATCCGGTTTAAAACTTGCAAGAATACGTACGGCAAGAACGCGATTCTAAAATCTACTTTTCAAACTATAACGCTCGCAATACTTAAAAGGGAAGGGTATCCATGCAATTTTTGCTACGCTGTCACAGACACATTATATTAAACTAATACGCTGTTACATAATAGGCACCTTTCCGTGTTTGTCTATATAGAATAGGGTGTTTCATTTTTCAAAATTGTGAAATTTTCTCTGACTTTGCTCACGCCCTAAGTTTCTCTGATATAAAAATGATATATTTAAAATTTTATTGATATTGGATAACGTTTAGAGGTTGCACACTTTTGAAAGTGGAGCCAAAGCCCCATACATTACGAAAAAAATTACTTTGTTATAAATTCATAAAAAATAATGAACCAACACTAAAATTACTTGGGAAAGTAGATTCTATCGTCAAATATAAAAAAAAAGATTTTATTCTTTAAGCACGTGTGTGAATTTACTTTAACCTTAATATGGTATTATTTATAAAGTAACGTAGATCCCGGTTTTTTACTTAATTTTAGGCCATAATTGGATGTTTACATATAGTACACTAATCTATTATAGTTATGAATGCAGTAAAACACTGGGAATAAGGTTTTCATAAAAGTGCCCTATAAATATTTTTTAGAATTTATTCCTACTTCCAAAGAATAAGTTCTCATTTTTAATATATGACATTAAATTCGACTTGTCCATTCTTTTTTAGTGTTGGTTCATTATATTTGATTAATTTATAAAAAAGTAATTTTTTTCGTAATGTATGGGGCTTTGGCTTTACTTTCAAAAGTGTGCAACCTTTAAACGTTGTCCAATCTCAATAAAATTTTATATATATCATTTTTATATCAGAGAAACTTAGGGCGTGAGCAAAGTCAGGGAAAATATCACAATTTTTTTTTGCCCATACAAAAGTGAAACACCCTAATATAGAATAGACTACATAAATATTCAAAATAGATAAAAATGACGTAGGACGAAAGAAAGAGATAAAATACAACGAAAATGTATAAGTAAAATAAATAATAAAGTCACTTATAAGTTTGATTTATATGGGATACTTACTATGTATGTAAATGTTTTGACCACCCAACATTTTGACACTGTTAAATATGCCATCTTCGCAAAGTAACTGACGTGCTGCGAGTTTTAGTAGATAGGGTCCACTCTCGCATTTATCGTACAGTGTCTCAATCACTACTAGAAATACACTTTTTAAATAAGACTAATTATGTATATGATCATAATTAGGTATTAGCTTAAAAGCTGATAGGACAAAATACTTAGTTTACTTCTGAGAATTAATTCCTAGCAGATTGGAAACCACTTAAATATCTATATAATTTGTGTATATTTATATAATTTGTCATTACAACTATGTTTTTCACTTATCCTGTTAAGATTAGTTAAGATAAGTTGTACCCATTGTAATGTAGCAATTTTAGTTTTAGTTTTTTAGTTAAGGTTTTTATTTTTACTTTTTATTGTGTAACTAGCATGTAAATGATTATCTGAATAAATATAATTTTATGACCTTAAATATCTTAATTTAGTCTTAAATGTGTCAAATCCGAATTTACACATTACTAGGTGTTGATTTTGTACTTTTTAGAGCCTAGTAGCTGTGACATTATCGGTAATATTAAGTTTTTTGCTTGTAGCTTGAAAACGGTACGTTGGGTGGAAAACTTACTGAGGTAAGTATGAAAGAGGGTTAAATTCTGCGTCGAAAGGGTACCAAAAATTTAAAATTCGGTTTAGTAGTTCTCTTTAACATTTAACTGAATATGTTTTCCATCTTACATACTGTTTATGGACTACTAGTGGAAAACGAAGAAAAAATACAGTATTTTTGTGTAAGATGTCCCAAGATATTTATTTTATTTTATTTTACTCTAAAAAGACAGTTACTTACCAAAAAGTAAGCTCAAGTCCTCAAATGCTCGAATTTAGAACACACATTTAGAAGTAAATAAAGGTATTAACAACGATTTCCAGCTTAATAGGAATTCATTCGGCAAAACGTTTATTTTGGATTTAATTTTCTTGTCGTATGATAAAATTACTTAATTTACAAAACTGTGTGCGGCCACAAATAATCATATAATTGTACTTTGTAACTATAAACATGTCCACGGATTTAATAAACCCATTACCTCTCATTGATATTTCTGGTTCGAATTTATTTGTCAAGTGAATTTTTTCCTCTTCGTTTTCTGGTTACTTATAAAAATAGATCACGTTTACAAATAAAAAAAACATTGAAATTCCCGGCATCAAGCACAACGTTTGCCCAACACCCATGTTGACCTACAGGCACCCGGCAATCAAGGCAATTGAATAAAAATTAACGACATGTCCATAATTGTAAACGTCAACACAAAATCAACGTAATTGTTTGTTTTGTCACTATTGATACTGATTTTTGATGATTCAATCACAAAAAGTAGGGCCCTACTATCGATGCTAGTTATTTTGTGACTCGGGAAAATAGAAATATTAAGGATTGAGAATGTGATATTTGGAGATTTAAATGTCTATTTAAAGTCATTAAAAATGAAGGAACAATAAAACAGGTTGCACAATATTAACTCAATTTATTTCATTAAAATTAATTAAAATATTAGGCAGTAAATTCAGAATTGCCCTAGAGTATTTTTAAATATCGTACTCTTTCACCAAAATATTCTACCTATTCATGAAATGACGCTGTAAATACAACGTGATTGCTAAACCCAACGCCACGTTTTTTATATAAAAATACTCGTGACAGCCACGAGGCAGAAAACATCGACAGCCAAATTACGGGGGAAGCTCAGCGGTTGCCGAAATCCCTCTTATTGGGCAAATAAACAAGAACAATATACAAATCAATTGTCTGGTGTATTGGGAGCGCAAGTTGGTTCCGTATAAGAATCAATTGCGATCCGATGTTTCATACGATTAAAAATAGTCTTGAAACGCTTGGATTATTATAGAAACATAATTATTTATTTGTTCCTATGACGCTGTCACTCAGGTAGCAACCCCTAAGCTAAACATTATTTAATTGACTTTGTGTGTGTCGACAGTGTTATGACGACTCAATAAAATAATTATTTAAGATTTCTACAATACCTCGTGTAGGATATATGATTGTAAAAACTATAAAATTTTACGTATTTTTAACTAATAGGATCAGAGTTATAACTGAGAGGCAGAGGTATTAAACTTCTAAAAAAATATTATTTGATTCGTGTTTCATTCGATTTGATAAATCTTAATTTGATGTCAGGACACTCCACTCCGTGGGCTGTAGAGAGTGACTTTGCTCAGATTCTATCGAAGGCTCCTTTGTCACATTAATTCTTTTCTTCTTACCGTATCCATGTTTTTTAACTTGCCGATACAAAAACTCCGTCGTCATAATTTCGGGCACGAACATTTTTCGACTTTTAAACAAAATAACGTCCATCGGTCCCCAGTCTCTGGTCGGCGTGAATAAACTTTTACACTCTCCATTTATTATTTGTAATACTAACTGGAAGATAAAAGGTACTAATAAAATAAAAACATATATTCCAAGAAGAATAATGTAAAGGAGGTAATTAACTGTCGTTCCAAGTGATTTTATTTCATACGAGTTTTCTTGTTCGCTGAGTGCTAAAAAACTGCATTTTGTGACCAAAATAAATAAAATAAAAACTGGGTTCAAAAGCCAACAGAATTTGCAAAAGTAGCTAGTTTTAACTCCGATCATAAAAATAATGTCCACGCTATGATTGTAAAAGCCATAAATCCAATAAATTGATATCGAGAATATCAAACTAGAAACAATTTGTACCGTGTCGATCGCATCCAACAGAGCAGGCGTCAAATCCGAACAGAAACAAGGGTAAGATAACAGCACCAACATCAGCGTAAGTGACAAAGAACTGCTTTTGTGATGTGTCCGTGCAAATAAAAAGTTACTCATAATACATTCTTTCAAATAACTAAACAAAAGCCACGTATTTACAAACACACAAATAAAAGCGACCGAAAACCAAATAAATCCCGAAATATTATAATCGTCAAAGTAACTAAGAGTTTCTGACATAGACGCGAATGGAGTAAAAAAGTAGTTGTTGCCGAGCTCGACGACATTTTCTTCATCACCGTGGTAGAAAGACATGGTTTTAATCCCACTGAAAGTTACAAGGCTAAGCATTAGCGTGGCTAGCAAGACCAGCAGCGGCGCAGTCACTGCTGTCATGCAGGCGGGGCTACGGAAATCTACGCCACGAGTCCAGCCAGCTGCAATCCCGCAGCCCGGCCCAACAGCTAAGTACGCTTTCATCAGCATCAGGCACACTGATTCTGTACTGTAGGTTGCCCACTCGAATGATATACTTGACGAAAACCATGTGCCCCCTGTGCCTAGTGCTACACATAACAGGATAAACGTACCTATTACTATATAACCAAGAGCTAGCTTAATACCAATTCTCAGAAATTTTTCCTTTAATGTCAAGAGAAACAAAGCTAATGCAATGCACCAGAGCGCCATAGTTTCTTTGAAGCGTGGAATGCAGCCTGGCCACACCGGTGTCACGTAATTCCCGATTTGAACTTCGAAAAAACAACGACTTGCCGTTTTGATACCACAATCTCCTCCAAACATGCTTTGAACTTCTAGACAATTTTGGAAAACTGAAGTATTCTTCCTTTTAACCATACAGAATTTTGTTGTAGAATTTCCATCGAAATCATCGCAAGTATTCCAAGGTGCTGGTGACATGGCGGAGTGTACCGCGTACACCAACGACCAAGACGTTAGCACAAGCATATACACAATTTTCATTGCAACCAGGTAAATTGTTCCATATCCAAAGCACCGAAAAAGGGGAAAGAAATTCCACAGTGTGACGATATCACAATTGGTATATTGTGCCACGCAGATTTCGGAGTAGAGCAGGGGTATGGTGACGATGATTATGCATAATATATACACGATGGAGTGTATATAAAATCCGTTTTGAGCTAGTTCAGCTGGTGCCCACATCACTGCTGCGTCCCCTAACATCCACATCCACAAAATTAGCCGATAGTCGCTATAATTTCGCCAAAACTTTGACTTCGACTGTTCCTTGTGCCTTTTCTCCATGTAAGAATCGTGTTTGCTCCTAACAAATATTGCGTTTTTAACATTTCTGAAATTCATTTTAATGGTTCCGAAACTATTAGTAAGTCGTGGCCAACTAGATACTATTACCAACCTAAGTAATATTATTAGCTTTTTCATTCAGTTTTCAATACCAGTCAGTATCTTAGATTCCTCCGGGCCCCTGATGGTGCGTACACGAAATGTCAACGTAAGCCCCCCTAATTTGATGTCCCTGCACGTAACCGCTAATACATCATTACCATCAATATTTCCGGCCTGCGGGAAAATTGACAATGTTCTGACGAATCCCTTTTACGAAACAAAGCCTTTGCAATCCGTTTTTCTTAATGGTTTCGGTCTGTCAAAGAGGCATTAAAGAATGTTGACGATGTGTTTTGCATTTCATTTATATCGAAAAGCTTCAAACATGAATAAAAGTCTCCTTTTTACGAATACAGTAGATAAAACATTAACGAAGTACAATCATTTTAAAAACAAGGTGCAAGATCAACTCGTTGTGGTTCAGACAAATAAGAGGCTCTGGTACTGAAACTGAACTACTTATCAGAAATAACATTTAGGTATTTTTTTATTCTGTGGTTTTAGATTGAAATGTGAATAAACGTTTTTTAAGGGCTGTTTCTTATTACTGTTAGTTTTTAAGCTGCAATAAAATACTAATTATGTACGTAATTGATCTGTCTATCTTTTCATGCGTCTACCAAATCAATTTAAATAATTAGGTTAATCCGTATTTTGATATGATAAGAAAAACTTTTTGTCCGTTACAAATATCAACTTTCTGGAAGGTGTATTAATTTACTAATAATATTTTTATACACTCGAATCAATTCCATTTAAATTATTCGAAAAGTGTTACTTAATATAATTATATGTTATTAAACCCATTATTATTATTATTTATTTATTTATTTATTTATCGATGATTTTATATACTACAACTGCGGCCGATCTCGTCTTTAATATATTTTAGTTATAATATCTATTATTTTTTATATGAATAGAACGTACTATTAAAGTACTTTTCAAGAAATAACCCTACATCCACAACTATAGATCGTTGTTGAGCACATAACAAATTTGCCTTCGCCTTAAATGTAAAATGTGCTAATGAATTTCAAGTGAGCAGGCTAATATTAACGCTGCACTCGCAAAAGGCAATAAATGTAAATTCCATAGGCGGTGCTAATTGCCACTGCTACCCCCTACTCTTGGATAAATATTTACCCGATACTTGAGTTTAAAATTCTAATTTTGTCAAAATCTGTCGTTTGATGTCAACAGATTGAAGCCTTAACTAAGTAACTTGCATACACGGACAGACATGTCTGTCCGTGTATTTATTACGTATTTACGTATTTTACTTAAACAAAAATGTTGTATAACAAATGTGTAAGAAATATAATTGCTTTTTTGTGGGCAGATAAAATAAATAATAAAATAGACTTACCGAACCTTTCGCGATAAACCCAAATCTGGAACAATAAATTTTATTTTAATTCAGAATTATTGTAGCTGAAAAGTTGTACCTACTGGGTGTGGGTATATATTGTAGTGCCTAACAGAACTGCCTATTCGTCGCCATGTTTTCTCAGGAATGTGCGAATTTACGGCAGTGCCTATTGTGGAACTTCAGTAATAAATGTAAACGTTAGTGTCAACATAATATGACAAAAAACTGGATTACTCAGTTTGATAATAATTTTAAGTTTTTAAACGTGGCCTTAAATTTGTGTACCTAATTTGTGACCACATTCTTACTCGTATTTCCGTGATGTGTTCATTAAATAACTAGTTTTGTTTTATGTTAGTCAAATAGTTACGAGTCGAATACCAGGTATATTCTTATGTAAATTATACATTGTAAATAAGTATTGTACAAGTACTTAAGAAAAAAACACTAGAATGTATGAAATGGAACCCCGCGTCCTCAGTTTTCATTGCTAGTGCATTTAGTTTTAAGTAAATATTTTCAGTGAATAGCTTTCTGTGATCACCTGTAGGCTCGGATCACGTTTGTCTGAAATAGTTCCAAATGTAAATAGATTTCACAATAAAAACGCCAACCGAACGCCAGTTCACTACTCACGCATATAAATCAAAAAGATCCTTTGACACAAAGATTGCTAAGTCGAGCCATACGCGATCCGACTGTGAAACGACTTTCTTGAATTTGAAATTCGCAGTAAGTCAAATGGCGCAACGTAATTTCAAGAATGCGATGCTTTGACTTTTCATTTCTGCGTGTTCCGTTGTGTTGCAGTTCTGGAATTTGAGGTAAATTTAATTCTGAAATCGGGAAGTAGTCGTCAGTTACTTTTTAAAGGACTCACTGTATTGTGAATTATATTTTTAGTCTCGAGACTGTTCATTTATATTTACCTACACATTACAAACGTCAACCAATATATTTTTCAGTGTCAAGTTTGTATTTATTAATTAGGTATCGGTATCACAAACGTCATTGTATTCGATTACCACTAAAAATAGTCCATACTGACCTTCAGTTGCATCATCATTACAAAAATAATGCTTTTTTTAATGATACGAATAGGGAATAAAAAATAAACCCTGAAAGAATCAAATGCATCCGAATGTCACGTCGAAATTCCTTTAAAACAATTTTAATCTCACGAGTACGAGCTTTGTACCATCGAAACTTGTATCTTTTACCTTTTTACTCAGACTTTACAATGGTTCGCTAGTTCGTGCTCAAATGCCAACTTAGACAAAGGGGGGTACCACAGGGAGGTACCTTGAGCCCAGTACTGTTCGAATTTGGAATTGTTAGAACTTTCCCACTTTCACGCTTCCTTTTATCTCTTCGAAAGTGTTTCTGTGTTAAATTATTTTTTTCTTTTACTTTCTTTTATGATGCGTGTGTGAGTAATGTCTGGGCACGTGACATCTTCAGTGTTTGATAGAGGTATTTGGCTTAGGTTATTTCACAGAATTAGATTTGGATAGAAGAAACAAGTTCATTCATTTGTATGGCGGCCGAGCGTGTCAGATTTTGTACTGAAGTTGTTACTTGCCTATGATTTTAAATATGTCTCAGGCCCTTGAGTATTCATATTTTTTTGTGTTGTTGCAATTAATATTACTTAAGGAGGCATTATTAATGTTTTTGTTCACTTCAACTTACAAAATTTGACGCCCGAAAGCTGAAAGCTGCGATTAAAGATGAACAACTCAGTGGATTTCACTGAGTTCATTTGACACGCTAAGTAGATACGTTTGCTTGATCTATGGTATATATGACATCTGTTGGTAAGTTAATGGTAGTTTGAATGTTTTGAATCCAAAGCCATTTATTTTTATAGATACTGTTAACTGCACTATCAATACTTGTCTAGTGAAGGATGACTAGGTTAAATTAGTTTTATTTTAAAATAAGCTATGATTATTTTTTATTTTATCTGGACGGTTAAAAATATGTTTTTTTTATTATGTGTCGGTTAATACCCGAAAATATTGGCTTAGAGAAGAACATCTTACGTTTGCGACCTTTATTATTCTTCTTATGATACCTATTTAATGATACCACACACATGTAGGATTTCACTAAAAATAATAAAAAAACATCAGCCGTGTACGTATAGGTAGAGGATCCAAAAATAAACTTTTTTAATTATTTTATTGTAACAACTTCATCGACAGACATTTTTTTTTGCTTATACCAATTTGCAAATTTCTAGTACTAACGTTCACTAATGAGCTATGCTGCGACCAGACAGACCGACCAAATTGTAAGGGCTTCTAATTTACTACTGGACCTAAAAAAGACTGCTCAGAGCAATATAAGTATCATATTTCAACTTCATTCAGGGAACATAATTATTCTTGTTTTTTGCTTTCTCCTTTAACCACGTTATATCAAAACAACTACACAACCATCTGAAAGTGCAAGCATCGTATAAAATCCACCACAAAGTCATCAATGTAGTGTTAACGAAATTTCATTAGCTCGTATTTAAGCGGTATTATCATAAAGGCTGGATAACAAGAAGCGTCAATATTAATTTTGCCGGAGCGCGATTTCTGGAGCACCCTATATTGTTCTTCGGCGCTAATTAATGAAAAAGCGTCTTGAATTTGAGAGTGTTTTTGGTAATTGCCAGGTCTTGAATGAAATTTGCAAGCGTAATAGTATTATTACTAGCTACTGGGCTACATGGTAAGTTACATAATACTCGTAAGGTACCTATGTAATGTATGTACAAATGTACATCGTCTACTTGTGTTAAGTGTTTATCAGTGCCCGTAGCTGACTCTGCCTACGAAACTGGACATTTGGGATTCAAATCACGGCAAGGGTATTTAATTTGTGTTAATTTTAAATATTTATTCGTATACAGCGTGTATTTTTAATATTAACTCAAACAGAGCAGCTGTAGTAATTATTGACGGCCCTATTTATCTATCTTCTTAACCCGGCGGAAGTGTGGCAGAGTACCTATCTTGTACCCTGCGTATGACTTCTGTCAATATATTTAGAGTTTATTTTTGTTCAACTATTTTTCACCACACTCTCGCCGGGTTAAGTTTCATTCAAATTCCAGACTTTTTTTTCAATACAAAAAACATTCAGCATGTAATGTATGGCCATACGATGACAATTTTGCTTGTCACAACTGTCAATAACGATTCTATACTTCCATGTGACAATTTTGTGTTTGCATTACACGGCTATTTGAAGGGTCCACGGAAATAACATGTCTAGTCAATTCAAATTCAGATGGAAAATCAATCTTACTTATAACTTATGATTATGGTGCAAATTTGCCCTGGCTTTTAGAAGGACTAAACATGTTCTTTCCGTGCCTTCATTTGATAACTTTTCAAATAATCATTACTGTTCAGTGGTTAAGATCAACTTAAGATTTCCTTAGAATAATATCAGTTCACAGTGTTAAACCTACATTTCGTTACGGTAATATAAAAAATACACGCTGTATACATATCTAATTATTTAATATTTACTATTATATCGTCACTTAGCTTCCACAACACAAGCCTTACTTATTTTATTTATTTAAGTCAATTTGTATAAGATTGACCTATGATATTTATTTATTTGTTCCGTATCCGATGATATTTATATTTACGTATGATTCGATAGCCAAACTGATAACTGACTACAATAAATCTGAAATAAATGAAAGTTAGAAACGAATTAAAAATGGCGACGAGCTCGTTCTGAACTCGAGGCTTTGAATTACTAGTCCGTCTCTTTTATTACAGATTTACATCTAAATGTACTATTTAGCGGGGAATTATTTTCATGCTATTCTCAAATACATGCCCAGAGGGATACTAGTAGCACTTACCGCGAAAATTTTACGTTTCTTAGATCTTGGTAGCTCAGTTTGATAAACCACACATCCCAGGTAAAACATTCAAGAATCGTTGATTATAGCAAATTTAGGCATTTCTCTTTAGTGGATTGTACATATTATAATTTATTACAATATTCTTTACTTAAAGTTTGTATCTAAAGGACAGTGCTTTCATGAGGGTTTTTTCAGCAAAAGCTTAATGTGGTACAATCCTTATTCAACTATACCAATATGAACTATTCAGGAATCTTCACATAGAGTGGATAGTTTTAATTCCGAAATCCATTAACCTTATCTTTTCCTCCGTTAATGGATAAAGCCTCTACAATAGCCCAAAATCTTTTGATTCCTGCTCAATTATCTGCTCAATTACTTAATCCAATAGGGTTACCGTTATCGCCAGCGACACTATGAAAACTATCTGGAGCCGCCATCTTTCCTCATTGCATTATTCTGTATTTGTATGGTGTATTGTATTCTATACTGCGAGCTACGTATATACAGGGTGTAATCGATAAGTGTTTACAGGTCCTAATTCCGTAAATATGAGAGATATCAGAAAACTTTTAACTGATATCGAAAGTACGTTACCCAAAGAGTAAAATTACATTAATAACTTTTTCTAAATAGATGAAATAAAATTAATAATACTAACTTAAAACGCTCACATACCTTTAGTATGACAACTAGAAGAGATAAAACTGTTAGAGATTCGTTATTTGTACGAATACATTGTAATATAATCACCAAATTAAAAATTTAAAAAACCGACTTCAACCGGTTTCTCCAAGATTCCCGATTTGTTTCCATCATTGGTTTCCTCAAATCCTACTTTCTGAATGCAAATTCTTGTAAATGAATGAAAATTACCAAAAGCGCCATACATGTACCTATAACATTTGAAGAGATCCCTCGATTTCTCCAAGATCCCATCATCAGACCCCAACTTGGTGCCAATGGGACCATCTCGGGGTAATACACGTTCGATCACAAAAAGAAATTTTAGAATCGGTTCACTATTCTCGGAGATATCAGGTAACATACATACAAAAAAAAAAAAAAAATTCAGTCGAATTGAGAACCTCCTCCTTTTTTGAAGTCGGTTAAAAATAATAATACTACCGTTTATGAAATAAATAATCTAACATTTATTCTTAAATGAAAGAATATTCGTATTAAACTAGTCTTTGAATGAACGGTTACTAAATGTATGGAAGGGTTTGAAGTTAATATTTGGGATATTTCTGATTTTATTTCAAAAAAGTTATTAATGTAATTTTACTTGTTGGGTAACGTACTTTCGATATCAGTAATTTTTTTTCTGATATCTCTCATATTTACGGAATTATGGCCTGTAAACACTTATCGATTACACCCTGTAGATTTCTGAATGAAATACATTTCTAATTTATAATTTGGATTACAAATCTATTTGACCATAATAAAAACAAGTAAAAAATTTGTAAGTTAATTGTTTTATTTATAATTTAATATTACACCAAATACTAGAAAAATTAAAACCGTGTATTTGAACCTATTACCTAAACGCTTAACAAAATGATAATGCTAAGTAAGCATTGATAATGCTTTGCCCTAGTAGTAGGTAGTGAAATACTTTATTGTACAAAAAATATAGAAAAGTACACATTTATTTGTTATTTAGTAAGCTGTAAAATTACCAAAAAAAAATCCTGTGAGTAGTAATTTTATTTTATTAAATAATATATAAATGACATGAATCCTTCTTTTTAATCCACGCAAGCTTCGTCGTTATTGAATTATAAAAAATATTTGGAGGTAGACATATCCTATTGGATTCTTATGATAAATTACCATAACTAGGTACATTATACAACCGTATGAAATACACAGGCTGTACAGTAACAAAAAAATCTACAAAAGTTCATTGCGGGTACGTAATATAGTGAAACATTTTTTTTTCATAACTGTCAGATTATTTTAGTGGACCCTCTTTCACTTGATCAAAACAATCGCAATAAGGCCAATAATTCAGCTCGGAGTTACGAGACGCTTGACTGGAAGGGGCTACGGAAAACCTGATACCATTCATAGCAAATATTAAATTTCATATGGATTATAGTTTGGAAGATGTGAGAAATATTTCTTAAATAAATACATATCGCTGTTTATATGATATGGATTTACTGAATAGTCATTACCTAAACTTATGAGGCGAATACTTTACTATTGACATTTTCATTCCATTATAATATTGGACATTTTTGGTACCCGGGTATTAGCATTTATATTGCGTATTTTAAATAAATATTGTGTTACATTAATTTATAAGTACCTATACCATAAAATTATGATTATAACATAAAGCTTTATCCATTGTGGTAAATCACAGCCGAACAAAATAAATACAGTGAACAAAATTACAACTGTATTTTGTTGACTTTTTTATTTCTCCCTTTTGACGTGGAGGATATTTATTAGGGGGAAAGCAATCTAATGGTGAATCTATGAAGGTGCCGAGAAGTCTTCCATAGACCATAAGTCTGTTAAATGAACCAGAAAATTAGGGGTTTTCTGACCGGCGAGCAAACCAATAAAATAGACGTAGGGGTTTTAAAGCAGACGTGAGATAGTTTACGTCTCGTTCTGAAATATGACATTAGAGGAGATACGTGAGAAATAAGTACCGACATTATGATGATAGTGTCTGGGCATTTATTTTTGTCAAAGTCGTATTTGTCTCTGTTTTACTATTATAAACAGACTTATTTTAGAGTAAACAAGAGTCAAATTTGAACATTAAAGACTAATCGAAAATACAAAATGGTCTTATAAGGGCAAGAAGTGAATATTTTTGTTGGTTAGTTACGATCAGTGAAGTGAAGATAGTCGGTTTATTTGATTTCTATTGGAATTAAGTTTTTGTCTAGGGCGGCCAATTGTTTTACAAACCAATAAGTAGGTGATTGCTTTTGGAACAGTTGTTTTTTTTTCGTTTCGGCATTTCATGGTCGTTCCACTATGTAAACTCGCAAAATTTTAAATGAAAAATTATTCATGAATTCAATGAATTGTATTCTGTCTTGTATATTTTGGTTTCACGAAACCTACGGTTAAAATACTTTCCTGTCCTTTGACGAAACCTGCTTTGTGGGTTTTTACTGATACATAAGTAATATTTATTTTACAGATAAATCTGAGGTGAGAAAGGTGATCATTATGTGACAGTGCATAATAACGACAAGGATCCTCATGGCAGTTTTCTGTTGGGAAGATATTGGTGCTTTTGTAAAATTCTATTTTTTGTATAATACAAGACATAAATAAATAAATACTCGTAGCGTTCAGTTGTGTACCTTAATTGTTTCTTTGAAATTGAGTTTAAAGTTTAGTATAAAAGAGTCGTAACGGCAAATCTCATACAGTAAAGATAAATCTAAACACATTTTTATGTAAACTTAGTAGTTTTAAGCCTGTTTTCGTGATTCTGTATAAATAATGATTTTGATTAATTCAAAAGTTTGGTCAGCCTCCGTAGCCTAGTTGGTAGTGACCCTGCCTACGAGGCTGGAGGTTCCGGGTTCGAGTTCCGGCGAGGGCAATATTTGTGTATTTATTTATCACAAATATTTGTTCCTTGGTCAACATGGCATTGGCTGTCTATGTATTTAACTATTTATTTATTTATTTATTTAATCTTTATTGCACAAAAGAAAAACTTATAGTACAAAAGGCGAACTTAATGCCATACGGCATTCTCTACCAGTCAACCTTGAGGCAAAGCAGAAAGATTGTAGGCGGTGCATTGACAAAACATTAATAAAATTAAGGTAATGAAAACAAAGCATAGACTCAAAAACAAATAAAATACTAAGAATACTAAAATACACATATACATAATATTTATATGAATACATACATTAATAAATAATATATACTATATACCCAATAAAAGTGTATTAAACATTATTTAACTTTTATCTACCAGCAAAGAAACCACGAACAGATTTTTTAAAGGCGTATTTGTTCGGCGCTTTCCTGATGTTTGTAAGTATCTATATGTATCTATCTATTATATATATCGTCGCTTGGTACCTACATCACAAGCCTTAATTGAGCTTACCGTAGGACCAAGTCGATTAGTATACGATGTCCCAAGGTTTTTATTTACATATTTATTTATAAAAGTGCAATTTTAGAATATTTACATTTGATATCTTAAAAAGAAGTAAGCGTCTTGAGATTACAATTATTTTTGTATAAAGCTTATTTAGATTTTAGTCCTGTGCTTAACTACTTTCCATAAAGATCCTTTAGGCATAGAGAGGGTGACATATTCTGGTTTATTTTTAGATAATTAAGTCAATATTTTTTCCGTATTGACGGTAGCCAATGGAACATTTAAATCGTTTTTATTAACTAAACACGGACACGAAAATATATTATTAACATTACATTTACAAATTACATAACATTTTTTAAATAGTTTGTTTAACTCAAGAATTAGGTACAGGTGACTTCAGGTCGTATAATAGTATACTTTTATTTTTGGTTTCGATTATTGGAGTAAAATTTTGTTTGAAATTTGATTTTTTGTTTTAATTAATAAATATTGACGGTAGACCTTCTCATTGTAGTAAACCTAGATGGAGCTTTAGGGGTTGTCCTATAGCTAAGGTGACAATGTATGGCTTTTCAAGAAGAAAAATTACGTCACGGTATCTTTTTATGTACTTAATATTCTTTTCAAAAGCTGGAATGATTACCAAATTTTTACTATTTTGTAGAATTGATCAGATAAATTATAATCACATTTATGTTCACTATCACATAGATCGCGAGACCAGGTCGAACTACTAGTTAAATACCATTATAACCGATTAAATTTAGAAATTCCGCACCAACTCGAAGGTGCACTAGACTTTAATAATTACCGCGATCGACTAAAGCTCCACCTGGCGAGTAGTTTAGTACTTGTACGAGTTGCTGAACTGCACTTCACTGTTGATGGTATAGTTTATGTTTGCAACCATGCGGAGCAAAAATTACCAACACGAACTTTCACATTTATCACGTCATTGAAATTGTAATTGTTTTTCGATCAAACCTGTTGGTAAAGGGTATTGTGTAATGATACGTCAAGGCATATTTAGAAAAACCGAACATGATTAAACTAAAAAAATAAACGCGAGTATTTTTGTGACAATAATTTAGTATTAGGAAATAATTGCTTATTGTCATGGACCACTTACACATACAAACTTTATTTCCAAAGAGTCATGGTCATTCAAGTGTAGGTATTTATCAACAATATTTTATGAAGTATATTTATGTAAATGATGGTTACACTATGTATATGTATACACTATATGTATATAAGCATTCATTTTCGAAGTTCTTCATTAAATAATGCTCAGGGTTTTACTAAGAATCTCCATACATATCATTGTTCACTTTCAATAATTTTGGTCGGTTTGTAATCGGTTGGATGATGACTGAATGAATCGGATGGACTGACTGTAATTATATACATTACCTATAGAACGTACACTAAGCATTCCAATTATATGAATTGTCATAATTTCGGGGTTAAGAAAATGAAACAGCGGGAAAAGTGAAAATTATCCAAGAAGCAAGAATATTCAACAACCAAATATGGATTTATGGGTTAAAATGTACATTTAAAATATTTATAGGTAAATTATATTAGAGAGATTTTTGCATTTGTAGTAGTGTTCGTATATGTACACGGATTCTAAATTAGAAATTTGAATTCCACTATACAGTCAGCAAATAAGGTCCGTCACATTTTTATTATTTAAATATTTATTTAGTGTAATATGTTTTGATCAAAATTTTAACATTTTAACATTGTTAAATAAAAATGTTCCGATGTTGATATATGCCTGAGGTAAACTTTTGCATCGTATGGTAAAATTAGTTTCGAGAGATTTTTACACCTGTAGTAGTATTTGTTTATGCTTATTAACAGGGATTCTAAATTAAGGATTTGAATTTTATTGTATGGCCAAAAAAGGTTCGGCGCAATTTTAAGAAGAATATAATATTGACTGTCAAAAGTCACAAAGTCAGTGGGGGATAGTGAAAAATTACGTGGCAAAGAGAAATATTACAATGGACATGAGTTCTATAATGACGTTAGCAGAGGAGAAATTTAACAGTATAAGTGTAGAGAAATGGAAAAATGTTTGCCTGCAAGCCGTTAAAGAGGAAAACAAATTTCAAGGCACGGAGGAGGTTTTAGATATAATATCAGAACGAATTATTGTTAACACAAATGATTTATCGCATGAAAGTGGGGATGAGAACGAGAGTGAAATGTCTGGAGTTGAAGAAGATTAGAATTAAATATTATGGTAATGAATGTAATGATTGTTAACTATTTTAGTCTCTAGCTTATCATTGTTTAATGTTATTTGATGCAGTTGGTGTAACTGACTATAAACAGTATAAAAAACATAAAAATTCCCAATTATTTATTTCCTTTTGTGCTGACCGTACACAACTACAAATGCAAAAATCTCTCTAAAATAATTTACCTATTAGTGTTTTAATTTGTAAAAGGCCTATCTCACTATAAAATTCTCGAATAAGTTATTATCAAACCGGAATAAGAAGGGGATTTGAAAGTACTGTTGACACAACAAATGACACAAAATTTACCAAGAAAAGGGTTGTTTGTAGATGTAGTGTGTGATTAATTAATCTATTGTACTTAAACTATGAACAAATGAATATAACTATGAATATATACTAGATTTACACGCTGTTGTGTCAACAGTACTTTCAAATCCCATTCTAATCGCGGTTTGATAATATACCTGTCAGATAAATGTTAGCTGTCTTTTCTTATATACGTCTGGGCAAAAGGAGAGTAACTCTATCGGACGGATAAATAAAGGGTGACTATTTACTATATACTTAAACATTATAAAAAAAACCAAAGAAACATCACATGTCTGTTTTTAAGTAATTTGTGGGTCATTCGATTATTATAGTTGCTCATAGAGTTAGAAATACGTATTTCTGTTCACGACCCATGTTTCACCCTGTATATCCAGGGATTGTAAAACAGGCCGTAAATAAGGTATTCATCTATTGAGACTTCGTTCTTCATTATATCGTAACATACAACGCCCGAAGAGCCCTGGCCCAATCAAAACTCTATCCCAAGCGAACATAAACCTAAATGAAGCCGCAACCCTAGGTCAGGAGGCCTCAGGCATGACCTTAGACCTGAGCACAAATACGTTAGGCAACAGTATACAGACTTCATTCTTGATTCAGCAGCAATATCAATGATTATTAACACATCGGTTCATTTCAAGTCTTTCATTGAGTACTGAATAAAACGACAAAATTCTTACCTCTTGCTTTCAACATGTCGGTTGAAATGTATTTAAAAAAAAAGAGGAGGTTCTCAATTCGACAGATTTTTATTTATATGTTAATCGATATCTCCGAATGTCGTGAAAAGATAAAAAAAACTCAAACGGATATAACCCCGAGATAGGCCCAAGTTGGCACCAAGTCGGTGTCTGATGATGGAATCTTGGTATAATCGATTGAAGTTGGTTTTATTTTGTTAATAGTAAAAAAGGCATGTTCATATATTTTTGAACACTCCGGACGCTCGATATATCTTATGGTGACTGTAATTATCAGTCTAGGTAGTCAATAAACTGTTTTCACTTAATTGCAACATTTGCAACAGATTTTCAGATAATAGATGTTTGTTTATGTTTAGATCACAGATTATGTTCAGATTACTAGACTACCCGAGGCTTAGTACAACTTTACGAGTATTGAGATTAATTATTGATGATTTAAAAGATAAGTTCGCCGTTGTTGCTTTACTTTGAAATAGATGAAAGTTAATTAGGTACTCAGAGATCATTATTTATAATTAACTCGAGCTTATAAGATGAATACTGCAAAGGAATTTGTTCTCTAATGCTTTGAATAATAATATTATCATTAAATAATCCGATTGCGCATTTTCAAATACCTACAAAGTTAAACAATTCACTATACAAACTTATAAATCATGTTTCTAGTTTTTAGACCGCTTAAATACATTATAAGTTATAATATGAGCACGAGAAGAAAAATCGTTCTAAGTACAATGCACTGATATGTGGATACATGTATAATTGTATATGTATCGCACATCGAAAGCTTGGGTATTCTAACTTGCAAATTGCACACAATGGTGATATTACAAGTAGGTACTTTGATTATGATGTCATAAAAATATCGTCATACAGGGCAAATACTTGTTTGCAATCAAATGAAAAACGTTGGCTACTTACCTACTGGTTGGTACAGCTGATAGTACCAACTGGTAATAATTGTCTTAATTCGTTTTTAATTTATATAAAACAAATTTTAATAAGATTTGATGAATAATTTGGTAAATTCCAATTTACCTAAAGAACCTATTATTATTAAAAAATAATATCGAACGTCCTGAAACAAAGACATTTGGTACTAGGAAGAGTTCAAAAACATTTATGTCTAGTGTCACTTATAATCTTTTCCAATTATTTTGCGTGCAATCACAAACAATTAATCACACCTACACGAAAACTGACATTTTCAATTTAAATTAAAAGCCGCGTATCAATATACCACTTACCATGCTAGAAGCACGCCTCTCGAAGAATTTCAATTTAAATCCCCTATTTAATCACTTACGAATAAAAATCTGTAGTCACCGTGCGCTGCATGATAATACGTTTACGCAGGTCTATTCGGTACGCGTCGAAGTTCATCACACAATTCTCAGGGTTTCATAGCCAAAATTACAAAAAAGTAAAGCTTCTTTTTAGCATGTCCGTCTGTCTTTTAACCGACTTGAAAAAAAGGAGGAACCTCTCAATTCCACAGTTTTTTTTAATCTATGTTACTCGATCGATATCTTTGAGAATCGTCAGCCGTCTTTGAAATAAGTAGTTTTTTAATCGAACGTGTATAACCCTAAGATGACCCCGTTGGCACCAAATTAGGGTATAATGATGAGATCTTGGAGAAATCGGTTGAAGTCAGTTTTCATACTTTTTATTTGGTGATTACTTTCTGTTGATGTATCCTGCTCCCGTGTGTCCGTTCGTAGGTAGGTATACTCGTATGTCTCCAAAATTTTACATTTAAAATTACATATAACATAGTTTTGTATTTTATAAACGACGATTTACCAGTTGTTACTTAGTAATAAAAAAAAATCGTTCACTAACAAGCACTCCTAATATTTAAAATTAACTAAATATAAATGTGTACCTACATAAATTCATAAATACCGAGGTATCTGATTTTGCAACAAAAAGTACATTGTTAGATAGGTTTTAAAATACATTTGAGATACATACTAACAATAGAAACGTAGGAACAAAACAGGACGTTAGAAATGTAGGTATGTACAAAAAGGCGACTTTATTATGAAAAAAATACAGTAGATACTGATGTTGCTCACCCAATGTTGATTTTTATTCGTGAACAAATAAAAACTTAATTTCATACTACCCAAGTTTCGAGCCAAATAGCTCCTATTCAATTTCATACCGTGAAAAAATTGCTAGCGATCTAGCTGCCATTTGATTTTCACTAAGCCGAATAGGGTGGTTCAGGTCATTAAATCACTTGTGCCACAGATCCTATTTAAAAAAGTCATCTGTTATCCCTCCCCACCTGCGCCTTAAATTTAGGGTAACCAGAACTTGAGTTTTTTATGGGACAGGTATAACATTTTATTGTATCAAGTGAGATTAAATATATATGTTAATGGCCTTTTCTTTTACCGTCTGGTATTGTGGTAGCTAATAAAGACATAAAGTATTGTTATATATCTATTAAGTTATTCTGTTATTCTATACGAGGATTAGGATTGGTAAAATTCATTAAAATATTTTCATTGAAAATTTAATTTATCCGGTACGAGATTTGTTACTAGTGTTTAGTTATAAATTGCGATGTAAATTAACATAACATTTATTTTAGCTACTAAAAAACTGTTTTTTTTTATTCAAAGGCAGGGTGACTTATGGCTCGTCAATCAGGTGTGAACACTAAGAATGTTGAACAAAAGTCATCCTGTAGATATCAATATACATTTAAATCATCAATGTATGAGAAAATAACCTTTTAAAATTCGACAGTATCAGATAAGCGGCAAAAGGTAATGACATTTTTTGGAATTTTATTGATATTTAAGTATCTATTTCTAATCAGACTTTTTTCATGAATTACTACAATTAAAAATCACTAGGTTATAATCATTACAAACACCACTGTAGAACAATGATGCCTACACCTTTAGGTGACACTTTTGGTGTTCTTAAAGTATCTAGACAAAGTGTAAAATATAGCTGTTGTAAATTTACAAATTATTCCAGCAGGCTTTATTTTCATGTTCATGTTCAACCAACCAGGAAAAACATTCCTTTTTAATGATGAGGACATGCAAACTTCATTGTCACCCATCATCTTTGTGAGAACGCAACGCTGATTTCTAAAGAATTTTGACGCAACGCAGTCGGTTGTTTTTCGTAAGTATTGTTCATCTTTCATCTAATGTATACTATGCAGACCTCATTAAAACTAGGCTTGTATGAATATTCATTTTACTTGATTTTTTTTTGTTATTCATTTTTTTCCAACTGTGTTTACAGGAAGGTACATATGTTTGTATTCTTTACATTTCAAAACTAAACATTATGGTAAACGTGTTTGTTTTAAGCATTTATTAAAATACGACGGCCATATAAAATTATACAGGGCAATGAATGTGGACTACAAAGTCCAAACAGGAATTAAAAACTTTAAAATTTGTCGGGTTCACAAAAAAACTTTTTTTGGATTCAGCTAAGTAGTTACATAGATAATGACATGTTTAAAAAAATCATCTTAACTTACTGAAAAACGCCTGCACGCTTAAAGCTTTTACACTATGATATATTTTCATCTTGACATACCCATTGACTAAACGTTAGAGAAAATGAGAAAAAAGCTAGCGCACAAATCTTTAACTCAAAATGTATTGAAAATACACTTTAAAATAAATCCCCCTATGCTATACCTATTTTACTTGTCATATATTAACGAATTTCACTAAAATAATATTATGAAATGATTTTAGTGACATTTTAGTGAAAGTTGACTTATTTTGACATAAAAAATGCTTGGGTAAAGTCTTTCGGTATAATCACAAAAGCATCGTGTATTTACAATACATAAATAAATTAGTATAAATTCGTGAAATACTTTCAGATAAATACGTATTAAAAGGCCAAAGGGATAACAAAAATTCAAGAAATATTTTATATTATACTATAATTGTATCATTCCAAATCGAAAGTAAGTTTCAAAGTATTCTGGCAAATTGGTTAAGTTCGTTAAAATAGTTTGATTGGTTCTGCCCGTCTGTTAACGAATTAACTTGTTCGATTGGATAATTTTATTTCGAATTTGGATTTGTAATTGAACGCCGCGAGTATTATTTAACTCTTATTTATGCTGGTAAGGAATCAAAGTTTAAAATAAATGAATAGAAAGTTATTTCAAAATTTAAGCACTGTTAAGATAAATTGTCAAAGGATTCAATTTCAGGAATTTTCGTAAAAATAAGTGAAAAATCAGCACTATTTACTGAAACCGCTCATAATATATGCCTACTAAGATGTAAATAACGAATGGGAACTTCGATATTGTTTCCTTTGAGAATTCCTCAGCATTTTCGCTAGGAAAAATTGTATGGAGTTATTCAAAATTGGAATGTAGCTATTTAGGAATGTAATAGGCATGATGACAGGCAAGTCAAATCGTCATTTTTTTCGAACTGTCCAAACTATCGCCGCTATGATGTTTTAAACACACAAAAGTGTCACCGCGTTTATATGCTGACAAATTTCTTTAAAGTTCTTTCGAATTTATTAATAGTACATTACATCAGAGGCCGGAAAAATGAGGATGTCTGGCGAAGTTGGTATATACCGGATAGGTAACGAGGCCGGGAATTCGATTTCTCGCCGAGACGTGTATAGTGTTTTTCTCAAACATAAACATAAAAATATAATGTCAATGTTGTCGAAATAAAAAAAAGGTACTTAGCAGGCCTAGGCCTGAAAAGTGTTATAAAATTCCATTTCCATCCCAGTGAGTTACTGCGCCCTAAAAGTGATACTTCCGAGTCTATTTTATGTAACGTAAAGACAATATTTCATTGCATGTTTGAGAAAATAGAATTTAGGTCCAAAAATTACTGCAATCTACATTTAAATAATCATTTCTTTGTGTATTATTTCTTGCATAACGTGAAATAATTAATTTTTTTAGTATTGGAGAGAACGTAAAAGCAGCTGAAGCACGTGGTCTTTTATTTACGACATTTATGTCTCACCTAATCAAACTCTCTTAAACAGCTATTTAATAATACTGATACTGCTATTTATGTCACTACGAGTATAACAATATAAAAATGTTTTCAATATTTTTATTAAAATAATACTTACTGTTATACAGGGTGGTCCAAACCTTGACGTCAAAATTTTTTTTTTAGGTTCCCTACGTCATGGGCTATCAGAATATACCCCATGTATGTTAGCCGATTTTTTGTAGTTTTCGAGTTATGAATTTTTGAAAATTTTTTTTTGAGGAATTCGTGAATGAAGAAATTTATTGATAAAAAAAAACTATTGGGTTTTTTTTAATATTTTCCTTTTGTAAAAGTATAACTACAAATAAAGCATTTACTGACAAAAAAATTAGCGTCCTCACTTTGATACAAGTATGATAAAAAATACCAAATACAAAATTTTACATTGAAAACGCATCAAAATAGCATTAATGTACGTAAATAAAAAAAATAAAACATATCCCAAGGATTTTTGGTAATGTAAAAACTGCCCTAGACCTTAAACCTTTGTAAAAGCAAAAAAAAAGTGATACTTAATAATGAGGATTTTTCGGAGTAGTCGGTCAAATAAACTTAAAAAAGCTTAAAATTTTAAAGTAGTAAAAAATGACTTGAATAACTACACAAATTGAGTTTTCGTGGTATTTTCTGTCTTTGTTTATTGATAAGAACAACAAAACAGACGAAATTTTGCTTTATTTTTAAATAAAAAATTTAGAAGTTTTTTTAAGTTTATTTGACCGACTACTCCGAAAAATTCTCATTATTAAGTATCACTTTTTTTTTGCTTTTACAAAGGTTTAAGGTCTAGGGCAGTCTTTACATTACCAAAAATCCTTGGGATATGTTTTATTTTTTTTATTTACGTACATTAATGCTATTTTGATGCGTTTTTAGCGTAAAATTTTGAATTTTGTAATTTTTTATCCTACTTGTATCAAAGTGAGGACGCAATTTTTTTTGTCAGTAAATGCTTTATTTGTAGTAATACTTTTACAAAAAGAAAATATTAAAAAAACGCAATAGTTTTTTTTATCAATAAATTTCTTCATTCCTCAATTTCTCAAAAAAAAATTTTTCAAAAATTCATAACTCGAAAACTACAAAAAATCGGCTAACATACATGGGGTATATTCTGATAGCTCATGACGTGAGGAATCTAAAAAAAATTTTTTGACGTCAAGGTTTGGACCACCCTGTATATTTATTTTGATTGAACTTATTATAAATTGTGTAATTTTAAAAACCGATTAGATCACCATGTATTGATTGAATTTAAAATTATTTCAACGTTTTAAACTGTCGATTCAATAGACTGCGAGAAAAATGGGAAAGATTTGTCAAGCGAACTCATATCTGCATGAAGTCAGACTGAAAATTTTATAAATGTAAGGAGTCTATCAAATTTATGGGCCCACAGAATTACATTTTTCGAGTTTGCTGAGGCTACATATATATGGTAGTACGAGTGTAGGTATACTAGGTATGATTTATTTGAACAAAAGCTATAGGTACTAAGTAATCCGTCAATATTTTCATAAATATTTGGCACCCTCTCTTTTGAATAAATCTAAAATGTATACGAGGAAATAGTCAGGAAATGTATAGGTACTTTAACATGATGGTTTTTGGGAGTAAATAGCAAAGTAAAACTATGAGAAACAGTGTAAATGAAGATCAATATATTTTTGGGATGTGACACACAAGAAGACAATCGACGGATAGACAGCGTCTTATTTAAATTCTTGTTTTCTATACTATAAACAAGTACGTTCGGTTTACCAAGAAGGTTCCAACACTGGCCCTTAAACCAAACAATCTTGTTTCACAAACTAATTCGTCATACACTTTAAAATACTAGTTACAAAAACTTTATAAAAACTCCATGTACTGAACTTACGCTACAACATTCAAGTTCAGTTATCAACATGACATTTTAATTAAATAAACATTTTCTAAAATAATAACCAGTCTATTCATTTTATGTAATTACTATCATGTTAACCTAAACTAAAAAAAAACAATGATGGTAATTACACGAATACAGTGTACAACATAATATACCTATGCCTGTAACATGAGCTGTCTCAAAAACATATTGTGTTTAACTTTACACAACGGCTTCGTCAGTAAATCGGCCAACATCTCATTAGTACTTAGATACTTAATAACAATCGTATTGTTATTAACAAGTTGCCTAATAAAGTGATGCCGTATATCAATATGTTTTGTCCTAGCATGATGTAAAGAGTTCTTACACAATTTTTGTGCCGATTGATTGTCATTGTAAATAGTGGGCACAATGTCCTTATTAGTAATTTCTTTTAGAAACGTACGAATAAACAGACCCTCTTTACATGCGTCAGACAGTGAATAGTATTCGGCTTCGGTGGAGCTGAGACTAACTGTCTTTTGCTTACGACTTTCCCAAGTAATTACTGACTCACCTATTTTAAACACGTAGCCCGTGTACGACCGGCGGTCCACGTCGCCGCTGCCCCAGTCTGCATCCGTATACCCAGTAACTTCCAGCTGCTGCTTGCTCTTCTTAAAAGTTAGACGGAGATCCATAGTACCTTTCAAGTAGCGTAGAACTCTTTTCGCTGCTTTCCAATGGGTCTATGACATCGCTTCCTTCCAACTGTCAGCATGTGGACTGTTCAATGCTTCCCCTACCGTTCCGGGAGCATCTGGATCCGCCGTACCCGCCAAGAATCCCGAATGGAGTAAGCTCGATGAACTATCATATTCCGTGTCCGAAGTCTCCTCCTCTGGAATATAAGTCTCATCAGCCGGGTCATCACATTCACTTGAACTAGGCGAATCGTCAATTGTGATCGTACTCGTTCGATCGACAACACGCTGAGCATCACTCACTGCAGATGTTTCTGGCTGTACCGAAGTTGGAATAGGCAATTGAATTTCACTAAATGTATTTAGATAATTTTCATTTTGAGTAAATAATTCAATTGACTTAATGTCATTGTCAACGTCAACATTTGATAACTTTTTTATGAACGTATTTTCTAAAAAGGTTACATCTCTGGCTTTTATGCACTTTGTTGGTTCTTCCGGATCTATTAATCTATAACCCTTTGTATGCTCACAATAACCAACAAAAATGTACCTTTTGCATTTCGGGCCTAATTTTGAATGCTTTTTAAGGTTCATTGCATAAGCCACAGAGCCAAAGATACGTAAATGACTTAAGCATACCTTTTTGCCACTCCATTTCTCCTCGGGAGTGCTTCCCAAGACAGCTTTTGTAGGACAGCGGTTTTTTATATAAACTGCCGTATTGACAGCTTCAGCCCAGAACTCATTACCCAGGCCCGCATCTTGCAGCATGCATCTCGCAGCTTGCATCACAGTCCTGTTAGCGCGCTCCGCGATCCCGTTTTGGGCGGGCGAGTCAGGAACCGTTGTATGATGCTTGATGCCATTGCTCTTCAGATAAGCCTGAAATGCAGAACTGGTGTATTCTCCGCCGTTGTCGCTACGTATCGCCTTTATATTTTGACCTGTCTGGTTCTCGACTAAAGCCTTAAACTCTTTAAACCTATCAAATACTTCACTCTTTTTCGTTAAAAAGTATACAAACGTCCTCCTAGAATAATCATCTATAAAAAGCAAGAAATACCTCGCACCGCTGAGAGAAGCACAAGGCAGTGGTCCACATACGTCAGTATGCACGAGCTCCAGGACCTCTTTTGCCCTGCTGTGAGATTTCTTAGGAAAGGGCACCCTGCTGGCTTTCCGGTTGACACATGCTACACATGTTTCAAAATCTCTACTGTCATAAAATATACCAGAAGCCATACCTTTTCTTAACAGTTCCATGCTTCTCCGGTTCAGATGCGCTAACCTAGAATGCCAAACCTTCTCTGTAGCTGCAGAGACACTTTCCTCGTTGGTATGCACGCGCTCTTCCTCCACTGCACCATTGGCTGCAATTTCATTCTGAAAAGAAATTTTAGAACCAGCCCTGACAGTGTCAAGGACATACACGTCATTTTTTAAAGAAGCAGTCGCTGCAAGCACCCCTTCGTCAAGTATTTCGCAACCATCGGAGTCGAATACTATTACAAAACCCTTTTTCGCTAAAGCACTAACTGACAGTAAGTTGGCAGCTAAATTAGGTACATAATGCACATCACTTATAGTCTTTATTGTGTTGTCACGTAATTCAACCTCAACACTGCCGCGCCCAGCCGTAAAAAGTTTCTCTCCGTTAGCTACCGTCACTTGTAACGATTTTTCGGTTTTCACGCCGCTCATGATGCTCGCGTCACGACAAAGATGACTCGCTGACCCGCTGTCCATGTACCAAGAATCGCTTTCGACGTTCACAGACAGCGCCGTAAGCAACGCCTTCGATGATGAAGCCTCCTTACCGCGTCTCTTTTTGTTCAACATCGGACAATCTCTCTTGAAATGTCCGGTCTTCTTACAGACAAAGCACTTTGGCACCTTTTTCGCAGCCGCCAGAGTCGTAACCTCGTCTCCGTCCCGCCTGCTATTGCTATCCTCACGACGCAACCTTTCCAGCTTCGCCGATACAACTTCGCTAGCCAAATTGATATTTGAATTTTCAATTGCCATAATTAGCGGGTCGTAATCCTCGGGCAGTCCGCTCAGCATGATAACCGCTACAAAGTCATCCTCCAACCCTGCACCGATATCCTGTAGTTGTTGCGCAACGTCCGTGATTTTGTTTAAGTACTTTTCCATACTTTGGCACTCCGTCAACTTTGTACCAAACAAAGTCCGCAGTAGGCCCAGCCTCCGACATAATCCCTTGTCTTCATAAGCTTTCTGAAGGCTTACCCACGCTGTGTGCGCCGAGGTCACATTCCTTATGTGCACAAAGACCGACGATTGCACTGACAACGCAATGCGTGCAAGCGCCTTCTGGCTCTTCTTCACATTTTCTGGAATTTTCCCGTCAACCTCTTTTTCCACAAATTCCCAAAGATCTTCATGAATCAAAACCATTTTCATCATAAACTTCCACGAACTATAGTTTTCAATTCCTTTTAATTTTTTCTATACTATAAACAAGTACGTTCGGTTTACCAAGAAGGTTCCAACATAACATACATTGTTGTAAAATGTTTGATAAACATAATATGAAGTGTGCTTAATACACAATGTAACACATGCATGACACATGGATGCATAAATAACTGAGTATTGACATCGTGACCTCAAACATAGTTAGTGTAAAAACAAAATCGAAGAAATTAGTCACGCAAATAATAAAATAGAAACTCTTCTAGAGTAACAATAATATTGAGAATACAATGTGTTTATAAGTATGTGAATTAAAATATGAATAAATAGTGATCATCGAGTAAAGTAAGTTGTGCCGTAATTATTCGCTCCAGGGTCCAGGTCTGCGTTTTTAAGAGTTACAAAACAGTAGTTATGAAACTATACCAATCGCCAGTAGGATCTAAAAAAATGTTTTATTTTTTTCCCATTAGTCACACTACTTAATACTATATAAATAATAATATTTTAGCCTATATAATGTCCCACTGCTGGGCACAGGCCTCCTCTCATATATGAGAGGGATTGGGCTATAGTCCCCACGCCGGCCCTAAGCGGGTTGGGAACTTGAATTTCACCTTTGACTTTCTTCGCGGATGTATGCAGGTTTACTCACGATGTTTTCCTTCACCGAAAGCTAATGGTAAATATCATCTGATATTCCGTACATAAGTTTCGGAAAAACTCATTGGTACGAGCCAGGATTTGAACCCACGACCTCCGGATTGAAAGTCAAACGTCTAAACCACTAAGCCACCACCGCTTCCGCTATATATAAATTATAAAATTTATAAATATTGGATGTCATATACCAAAGAAAAAACAACCAAGATCACCAACGTCCAAAGTGGGAATCGAACCCACGTGCTTAGCTTTCGCGGCTGATGTCTGCACCGCTCGGCCACTCGGTCTTAGCAATCACCAATTTTCTGGGGTAAATGCAATCCCTTATAAGGCTAGGCGCCTTTGACCGCCTTTGGCGCCTCTAAGGGCAAGCAATACATGCCTGCAACTCTTATTAGAATACTTTACAGTTTTCTAGAATGACTAGAGAGCTGGTGCTGCCATCTATTGAACTTATTGTGAATGTATATGGTAAGGGTGTATCCTAATATGTGTATGCTAAGGTTTAAAATTTTAAGTTCGTAATAAAAACAAGATTAGGTTCTAAAAGTGCGTGATTCTACTGATGATTGGTACTTATAGGTAATTTGTATCTATGTCAATTTATTTACTCCGTTTAACTGTATTAGATTACCCTTAAGATCTATAGACACTTCAGTCAAATTGAACCATCGGTCCTAAAAGTTGTATGATTCGATCTCTGTATCTCAGACATAAGTTCTATAATTGATACACATCACTAGACAAGTCTGTCCTATAGGGTGCGCGAATTAAGCTCTAACCTCAGACCGCGACACCTCTAAGTGTTTTGTCGTGTTGGGCTACCCGCAAAAAAGATCTTAGATTATTTGGAATTAAATAGGTAAGGATCCATTTTAATACCTTATTATACTATTTACATGAAAGATATTTACTCAACACAGAAAATGTTGATTACGGGTTAAAATTATACAAACTTTGTTCGTGAAATTACCTGCTGCTAACTAAAAATAATTTTATAAGAAAAACGGCTACTATTTATGGTTATTATTAAATATTGCGAATTAAAGAACGACGTTTAACGTAAACACACAAATACTATTAGTTCAATAAATCTGCCAGCCTCTGTAACCTAATTGGTAGTGACACTGCCTACGGAGCTGGAGGTTCCGGGTTCGAATTCCGGCGAGGGCATTATTTTTGTATTTATTTATCACAAATATTTGTTACTTGTTCAGTGCTGTATATGTTATTACTTATCTATATGTATCTATCTATTATTGTATGTATCGTCGTCTGGTACCTACATCACAAGCCTTAATTGAGCTTACCGTGGGACTAGGTCGATTTGTGTAAAGATGTCTAAAGATATTTATATATTTATAGTATGCTTGCCCGCGATTTTTTAAATTTACCGCCCTTTTCTACTGCGACCGGTAGACAGACAGTCTATAAATACCATCATATTTAGAATCATAGCAACAATAATATTGTCCTTGGTTACCGTGACAGTTTTTCATGAAAGAAGACTATGGAAACGGATTATACCGGGTATATTAATTACATCCCGAAGTTTCAAATCCTTTCCAGTGTTTCTGTGTACCTGCAATAATATTTTAAAAATATTAATCTGGGAGATATTATTCGGTAACAATAACCTTATTAACAAGAAAATTACCAGGAAAATTACGATATACCTATAAGGAGAATCACTCTTGATATCGAAGATGCAAGTTCGCGAAATCCGTCGACAATAGTATTCCGTGCATCAACCTCGTACCAAGATGTACGTAAAACAAGTTCATTACATAAATAATTCAGAGGTTGTGGAGTGACAAGCGAATCGTTTGCGTGAGAAGACACCCGATGTATGCGGTCGGAGATGAAGAAGATCTCTATAACATTAACACCTACAGAAATTTTACATTACACTCTGAAGGTGGTAATACTGTGGCAAGGTGGCTCTAAATGTCTACTTACAAATTATATCGTAGTACAAATTTCATTCAATAATTTCTTCTACATGGTTTTACTGCAACTTACGGATAGAAAAAAAAAGCCGGCTATTAATACCAGTACAGTACCCGACGATAAAGTTTGCTCATCGGTCTTTGGAAAAAGACAAATTTGTCTTTTTCCAAACGTCACATTATGTTAGAGAGGTACTTATAACGTTCTGTAAAGCCGAGGTCTTTCCAGAGACCGATGTGCAAATGTTATCGCCGGGTATTGTAACATTATTTCTGTAACTCGCATTTAACCTACACACTCAAAATTAACAAAAGCAGTTAAATTTCTCATTAAAGTACTATTATTCAGTTATTGTAATTAAGCGATTCATCTTTTTTGCACACAAAAGCCTAAAAGGCAGCTAAAACTATACCAATCTCGCAAAAAAGCAATTACCCATATCCGACAGTAATAAAATCCGCTGCGAAGGCCGAATGGTACAAATTTAATTTTCACCTTAACCGCTGAGGTTTTTCCTTCCACTTTTGTTCCACTATCTCATAAAAGATGCATCGGCCGGAACAGGAAAATTAATATCAGACAATAGCGCTTGCGGTACGCAACAAGACGAGACCTTTCTGCACAATTGTGGCTGGCGTTCCATATTTAAAAAATATTTTTATTTGAACAAGTCAGGTTTGAATTTAATTTTAAATTCTTGCCAGCGTTATAATTATATCCAAATGAATTTTAAAACTAAATAAGGGTTTAGAATTGTTTTTGTCTAATAATGTGTTTCATTTTTTGATCTCATGCGAATGACGTAATCCATAATTCCCATTAACAGTAGTTCATATAAAGAAATCTCTCTCAATGCTAATAATTAGTGTGAAGTGTTTTTATTTCTCATTTCAGAATCGTTTTTAAATTAAATTTAAAATTGTAGTTTTGAGCATACTATTTTGGTGTGAAATGGACAAAAATAGTACTTCATTAAATATATTTCTTATATGTAGAAATTTTGTACATACCTTACCTACGCTCACGAATATTTAATTAAACTGATAAGCCGATAAAACATAATCAATAAACATTTCATAAGTGTCACAAGGCCTTACTAAATCAAATCACAATGAAATTTTCTTAGGGATGCAATTTTCTTATGTCTCAAACAGACTTAGACTTGGAATCAAAGGTCTATATTTAAATTGGCTAAATCCTTTACTTTCTTTATTACAAAAAGCTTTTACAGTTGCGCTATTTCCAAAGACATAGGTTTTTTTGTGAAAGAAGAATATTTCAGCATAGCAGAATGGAAAATTGCCTATTTTCGGCAGAGCAACATCGTCGTCATCCAATTTATATCTCTTTACTATTTCGTCGATCTTTGGATTAACTTATAAACGGGCCGCTTGCTTTCCACTGTCTGCTATTTCAATTTGCTTTGAGGCAAAGGGTGTGTTAGCTTTCGTAGTAAAGAAAAACACGATGGCTTGTTTTATGACAATAACAATTAAATAAATTCGTTCCAAAATAACAGCATTTAAGTATTTCAGTAGTCAAAAATATCAAACTACCGCACTGACGATCCAAGAATTTGCTGTACCTAAAGCTTACGGGCTTGGCCATTTTATTTACGGGTCTAAATATTCATCATAATCGTCATCAGCCGAATCACATCCACCTCTCACACCACGTAGACTTCTCAGAAAGACTGCCATAAAGATCATATTTCGTGAGCTGTCCACATTCATTGGACACCCGCAACAACCTCAAGGCTTGGTTTTATTGTGCTTATTGAGAATCACGGGCTTACAAATCCCGGTATTTTGATAGGCTTGCGCGGGGATATAGATCCAACACGTAGCCCTTTGGAGTGCTGTGTTGTACACCTGCTGCAACTCATTCACGGGCACATCAACAGATATCCGATATCCGTAAACCGAGACTATTGAGGAGTAATGGAAAAGACTAATGGGCTATGGTGATAGAGGATGGATGAATCAGAGATGGAACATAGAAAAAAGGTCTGGACACCTGCCATTAAAAATGATTTCTCTTTGCTATCGAGGCAGGTGGTGACTTGCCGCCGACTAAATAGGTGGGTCCCCCGTAATGCCGCCACAAGAGACAATCAGGGGCAAAACCGGTGTTGGAGATCGCAGTTGAGTACAGCGCGTTACAGTGATGCTGCTGCCCAAGTTCATCCACCGGTGATTTTGGACGTAGTTTAACGACTTAATGTTGAATGAGAAAAAAACTAAATGTATTAAATTTGTTACAAGTAACGTAAAACATCAACAGGATAGTATATTTGTGAAAGGTGAGGAATTGGAAATAGTTGAAAGTACAGTCTTTCTTGGTATAACACTAGATTCTATGCTTCAGTGGGGTCCTCACATATCTAATCTCTCGAATAAACTGAGTTCTGCAGCTTTTGCAGTGAGCAAGATCCGTCAAGTCAGCTCGGTTAGTATATTTTAGTTATTTTCATAGCATTATGTCGTATGGCATTTTATTATGGGGCAGTGCTGCCAATTCAGAGACTAACACTATTTTTGTTCTGCAGAAGAGGGCTCTTCAAGCGATATATAAAATGAGCCCTAAAGACTTACTTAGAGATAAGTTTAAGGTTATTAATATAATGACATTGTATTCTCAATACATCTATGAGAATATTATGTATGTACATAAAAATATTATCAACTTTAGGAAAAATTGTGACATACATATTATTAATACTAGAAACAAACATAAGCTCGCAGTACCCACCACTCGGCTCCATAAAATTAGGAAATCATTCATGGTAGTAATTGTGTAGGATTTTATAATAAACTTCCAGTAAATGTTACTGAATTTTCAGTCAATAAATTTAAGAATTTTGTAAAGCGTAAACTTATATCTAAAGCTTATTATAGTACACAAGACTACATGAATGATAAAACACCGTGGGAGTAATTTAGGATTTAGTTATTAGTTTGTTAAAGTCATGACATTCAATTTCGATAATTTACGCTTGGAGACCTTGTACATCTCCAAACGTGCATTATATAATGTTATTATTATATACCTATTCGGAGAGAAATTTACTTCTCTATAAATTATTACTTATAAATGTTCTGACTTTTTAGAGACTTTACATCTCTTGTTATTATTATTATATTTCAATTTATTTAAAATCAATTTTGTTTTTTTTTAATGCATGTTAGCTGTAAGATGTACCATGATTGTTTGAAAAAATAATTTCCGACAAGTTTCTTACCGGTTCTTCTTGGGTCAGCGGTGTAGGGTTCGAACCGGAAGTAGTTTCAATACCTAGACGATTCAAAAGAGTTTGTTGCTATTCCAATTTTAATAAAGAATTATTTGACTTTGACTTTGACATACCCGGACCGGACGGGCCGCGGCTAAAAGTATTAATACCCTAAGATTATATCAATTTATTTTATAGAGGAAGTAGAAAAGGAAATAAAATAATCTTGACGACTGATTAATAAAATCTATTTGTTTTCACTGAAAGGTTGAAGATAATAACTACCTACAGTAAAAAGGCACATAATTATGTCGATTAGTTAGTAGTGTATCGACTATAATAATATATTTAGTTAATACTCGTAATTTTAATATGAAATACTTTATTCAATAATAACGATTTTAAGGAGTGATAACATAATTTTCAATAATAACGTAATTTAAGCTCAACAATGTGTAGGCGTGCGCGTTTCTAGCACCTTACGCAATTCCGCTCATAAGGTCGTTTAATTTTGCACCACTATATATTTTGTAAGGCGCTCTATATATTACCATGCCGCGCATACGAGTATATCTGCCTAATAGCGAGATTGTTTTATCGTCCTCATTATGAGAGCACTATTAATTCACCTAAACTGAGCAAATTACTTCTCAAGGACCAAACGGGCAAATAATTATAGCATACGTGCAAGAAAAAAAGGCGGTAAGTGTTTTAAATGATTTAAATATAAACATTTCATTAGTTTATTTGTTGCTATCATGGTGAAAATTGCAATGAATTGAAAACACTATAATTAAGCTAGTTATCGGACATTAAGAAGTAAGATTTATTCTAGTTAGAGTTGTTGTAGTAGAATACATGGTGGTACTATCATATTTTTTTAATCAAAATGACGTTTTACATGAGACTTCCAACGAACAACTCTTGATAAAAATCTTTGATTC
>JALPQI010007194.1:0-59401 GCA_025490895.1 Thaumatotibia leucotreta | reverse complement strand
TTGTCATTTTCTTCTTCAGATGGTGTCAGCGAAGAGAGTTTCCACAGTCTACCCCCTTCACTTCACGACTTCTTAGATTCACAATTTAGTGATGTGGCTAAAAACTTTAATGTTGTACATTTAAATGCGCAAAGCATTCCTGCTCATTATAGTGATCTCTTACTCTCCTTCGATTTACACAATATTCATGCTGTTTTAGTTTCTGAATCATGGCTCAAGCCTTCCTTACCTTCGACTTCTTATGCACTGCCCGGGTTTAATTTAATTCGTCACGACCGTTCCGGAAGAAGTGGAGGTGGAGTCGCAATATATCTCCGTTCTTATATTCCCTATTCAATTGTCAGCGTGTCTTGCTTTTCTCCTATTTCTGATGCCGCAGAGTATATTTTTCTTGACGTTTCACTGTCTCATTCCAAACTTTTACTTGGTGTTTTTTATTCGCCCTCTCTCCACGTGAATTACTTTTCTTCTTTTGAAAAACTTCTCGAAGACCTTATGCCCTCTTATACTCATCACATTATTATGGGGGATTTCAATACGTGTCTTCTGAAGGACGACAGTCGATCCAGGTGCCTTAAATCTTTAGTAGAATCATGCAACTTGGCTATCCTTCCTTCAGACGCTACACACCATTTTCCTAATTGCACTCCATCTCTTCTTGATTTAGCTATGGTTTCTTCTAGCTCTCTTGTTTTTAAGTTTGGTCAATACGCTGCGGATGCCTTTTCCTTTCATGATTTGCTCTATCTATCCTATAAAATTCGGCCCCCCAAATCAAAATCTAAAATTCTTTTGCAGCGCAATTTTAGTGGATTAAATGTCGAAAAGCTTAAGGAAGATGCTTCAAAAGTTGATTGGAGTAGTATCTCGCGTGCTGATTCGGTGAACGACCAAATTGAGATCTTTAATTCTCTGGTGATGCGACTCTATGACGTTCATGCTCCTGTCCGTGCGATCAAAGTTAGACATCTGCCTGCTCCCTGGCTCACTGAGGATATTAAGGCCCTCATAGAAAGAAAGAATCAGGCAAGATCTAAATATAAGGCTAAAGGCTCAGATAGATATAAAAGTCAATACCATTCCCTGCGCAATCGTTGCAGCACTGTATGCCGGGATGCTCAGAGGCGCTATATACACAGTGCTGTTGAAAATGGTAATCCAGCCAAGGTATGGAAATTTTTGAAGTCCCTTGGTGTTGGTAAAACTCAACAGTCCGCAAATCTGAACAACGTTGACTTGAATAAACTGAATCAGCATTTCTCCTCATCTTCCTGTTTTAGCGGCCCTTCTAAAATCAATACCCTTCATAATCTCTCTTTACTCCCTACTCCAGTTTTCTCTCCCTTCAACTTTTCCAAATTTTGTCACAGCGACGTTAGAAAGGGTATTTTAAGTATCACTTCTAATGCTGTTGGTGCAGACTGTATTAGCCGTAGAATGATAATTCCTCTCCTTGATTTATTTGTCCCGATCATTACCGATATTCTTAATTTTTCCATTACATCTAGTACTTTTCCAAGCTTGTGGAAAGATGCCGATATAATTCCCTTGCCCAAAAAACCGAATCCCACCTCCTTCACTGATTATCGTCCTATTTCTATTCTTCCTTTCCTATCCAAAGTTCTTGAACGGCTGGTGCATCAGCAGCTAACCTCGTTCCTTAACAGTAATAACCTATTGAACACATTTCAGTCTGGCTTTCGTCCTGGCCACAGCACTACTACGGCACTTATCAAGATTACCGATGACATTCGTGCTGGCATGAATGATAGAAAGCTCACTGTACTTACACTTCTTGATTTCAGCAACGCATTTAATACTGTTGATTTCGACATATTGCTTGCCTTTTTACGACGTCTGAGCATGTCTGCTGCAGTGATTGCGTGGTTTTGTAGTTATTTAGTGGGTCGTCGGCAAAGGGCAATGGCTGATTCTTTTCATTCTTCCTGGTGCAGCACTCTGGCTGGTGTTCCACAGGGTGGAGTGCTGTCTCCTTTATTATTTTCAATCTTTATTAACTCCATTACTCACAATCTGTCCTCTTATCATCACCTTTATGCCGACGACCTTCATATTTATTCTCATGGTGGGATGTCCGACCTTCACTCCGTCATGGAAGGTACTAATGCTGACTTGGTGCGTATATCGAATTGGAGTCGTAACCACGGTCTAAAGGTTAATCCACTGAAAACTCAGGTGATTTTACTTGGTAGTGATAAACTGATTTCCAAAGTTGACTTTCTTAAACTTCCTTCGATTGTCTTTGACGGAGTTCAAATCCCCATATCCAGTATAGTCAAAAATTTAGGCGTTATAATGGACCGTTCTCTTTCATGGGTGCCCCAGGTGAGTGAGGTGAGCAGGAAGATGTTTGCTGCTATAGGGTCGCTGAGGCGGCTTCGTAATTTTTTGCCTATTGCCACTAAAATTGCGCTGGCTCATACGTTACTTTTACCCATTCTTGATTATGCCGATATCTCCTACCTTGATCTCACTGAGGAGCAACTCAATAAACTTGAGCGTATACAGAATGTCTGCATACGGTTCATATTTGGGTTACGTAAATTTGACCATGTTTCTAGTTTCCGCTCCCAACTCAAGTGGCTCACTATCCGTCACCGCCGTAACTCTCACATACTCTCCCTTCTTTATTCTGTGCTTTTTAATCCTGCAACTCCACGCTATCTAAAAGAACGGTTTTCTTACTTAAACTCACTTAGATCGTCTCAAAATTTGCTCCTAACTGTACCTTCATCTTCTTCCAAATTTTACAATTGTTCATTTACTTTTCAGGCTGTTAGACTGTGGAACTCTCTCCCTTTACACATAAAACAAGCGCAATCCGTAGTTGCTTTTAAATCCAGAATAGTTAAGGAATATTATTTATCTCTTCCTTGATCTTAATGATTGCAACTGTTGTTTTCCTTTACTTGATATGCTTATATTTATATATGTAGCTGGTATATGTATGTTTATATGATTACATTTATTTATGTATGTCTATTAGAATTTTCGCTTGTGTTGTTGGTATTATTTTTAAATATTTTCCTTTTTCTGCACCACCTACTACCTACATTTTTGTAATCGTGTCTCCACTACCCAAAGGTTGTCTGGAAGAGATCGCTTTTTAGCGATAAGGCCGCCTTTTGTGACCTCTGTTTTTTTTGTATTTCTTTTGTTTTGTGAACTTTTGTTCTTTATTACGTGTGAGGTGTGCAATAAAGAGTTTTGTATTGTATTGTATTGTATTGTACTCATCGACATAATGTATCGTCTGCCCGTCTACCTCGACCCTACGTTTCGTGCCGTTAGTCATCACCTGAGTCTTTGTGCGATTCATATGAAGTCCAACTTGAAGGCTTGCGTTATTCAGGTCTTGGAGCATTAACTGGATCGATAGGTATAAAAAAAGTTTGTCAAATGTGACAATTTTTTTTCTCGCATCCTGTATGTTTTTTACAAAATCTGTAAATGCCAATTTTCATTAATTTAAAATCGAAGGAAGGTGTTCTAAGACCTTTTTCGCGTAGCTACTCTGGATCTGGTAGCTGTCCTCACTGACCCAAAAATAAGTTCAACCCTGTATGTGTGTAAACAATAGATAAGTGCGAAAAAATGGTCATTTTTGACAAACTTTTTTTTATGCCAATCGATTCTGTTTCTGTTCAAGATCAACAAAAAATCTACTTGGATTTTTCTGTACTCTTATAGTATGTTAAAAAGACGCGGAAGATGACCTAAAAAAATGTACTTGGTTTTTGGCGGAATTACCCCTGAAGCCAGATCTCCTATTCTAGTAGTACTTACAGTTTGAGAGTAAATCGTCTATGACAGACGGCCATGACGAATCTATAAGGTTTCCGTTTTTGTCATTTTGGCTACATTATGGACACTTTAAATCGTCCTATTAATTTTTTTAAATGAATTATAGAATTAATGGACGATTTATTGTTTTAGAGCAAGCGATCCTACTAATGAAACGCAGTCAACGAGTCTACCCCATTAAATGGGGCAACGGAATTCCTCTGGCAAATGAAACCGCCTCAGACAATGTGTAAGGACACAGCTTTCTGCTAATCATCGATTTCTAAGAATGAACCGAACAAAAGTACAATAAGATGTAATAATAATCATACAGTATATTATGATCATCCTCCAGCTCCTCATCAAACCCGCACTATTACACCATACAGTAGTTTTGTCACCAAAGGCATACTAAACTTCAGCTCAATTGGGCCTATAGATACCTTTAAAATTCTTCATCAGGTCCGGTTCATCTATTGTATTGTTATCTAAGTTAAGTAAGCATACTTCTCCTCTCACCACAATTGGCCCACCAAAATCTGGTTCAATTAATCGTTGCAATATTTGTAAGCATACGTACATAACGTAGGCACAGCTACAAAAGTCGGTATGTGATTTTTTTTGGTTTTTGGATTTAACGCCATTTTGAACCTTTCTAGAAGACTATCTATGTATAATAGTTCAGGATTTATGAAATTTATCATCATATCATCATCATCAGCCTATGATAGTCTACTGCTGGACTTAGGCCTCTCCTTTTAATTACGCGTGTGGACGCATAAGGAAGCAAATGCCCATAATCGCCACGCTGGGCAAGCGGATTGGCGATCGCAGTAATGTGTCCACTATGATGACGCTGCTGCCCATCATCAATCTTTTATCAAATAATGGTCAGTGACACTTCAATCCTTTAGTCGACTCTTACGACACCCGCAGGAGGAGTTGGGGTGGTGACAAATGTATTCTTATTGCCGTCACCACACGGCCAATGAATTTTAGCTATGTGATATCATACATTAGCGGGTTGGATTCCCGATTCGAATGTAGCGGGTTCGATTCCCGGTTTAACCATGAAATAATTCAAAATGCAATTCAACTTGTTTTTGTAAATCGAAATAATGTCTTCTTTCAGTAAGATGTTCATTTACAATAATTAAGGTATTTTTTCTCCGACCTCGCGATATTTTTTTTTCATACAATTGTTTTTCAAAAAAAAAATAATGCTGTTTTATTTAGTTTTAAAAATAAAAGGAATCTTCTTTCAGTAAAATATGCTGAGGTCAGTGCGGCTAAGTCCGGCATATTTTATTTTGAAGGAAAGTCCGTCATATGCGTCTTATACTGTTCAATTAGGATCGGAAATCAGTTGGTGGACGGACTTTCCTGATAGACGGTCTTACCCGCATTGACCTTATCTATGATATTGAAGGTACTTTCCCTCCATGTGGCATCGCCGTGGGACGCCCTGTATGATCAGTACATACGAGTACAGGCTGCTCGCGAGCATTGCGAGTTACGACATATTTTAATGCTGTATTCCTAGCCATATTTAGAGTCTTTAATGTTACATGAAATTTCCTGGATTCGGCATGGATTAGAAATAATCAACCCTTTTTCGAATAAGTTCGAGTTGTGATAATACTGATAATAAATACTCAAATATTTAATGCCCTCGCTGGGATTTGAACCCGGATCTTCCAGCATCGTAAGCACATTCACTACTAAGTAGGCTACGGAGAAGGCTGACTAATAATATAACTTATCTGACTCTTTTATTATAGGAACCAGGAGCTGCCAGAGGAAGAGCATGAATTTATTATAGAGAAAGGTACTAGTCATGTAAATAGTCCAATTACAGGGCGACGGATAATTAATGTACAATATTTTCTGGATCAATTAGCTAAGATCAATGATCATGGCCCATAATTTGGATGTATTTTTTCTTATATGAAAATTAAATCTGAAAAATGAAAGGGATTGCACTCGAAATTCAATTTTCGGTGTGAAATGTGCAAGAGAAATTTAATGTCAGTTCTGATGAACGCTCAGCGATGATAGTATGGATGTAAACCATAAAGATGTTTCAGCTATGATGTCTATGGGATCAGAATTTTCTCATTAGGAAGTGCTTACTTTTAAATTTAAAATGCCTGGCCTTACTCCTAAATTATATTTGGCAACTCAAAACACAGTTTGAGAGTGGTGAGAAAGAGTAGCAGCATATTGTATTTCCAATGCCGCCAAAAAAAACAGACTGCAATAATATCTCAACGAAATGTTATTTTTTTAAGTAGGTAGTAACACTACGATGTACCTATATAAAGTTAAATATTTGATCCCATATACCACAGAAAAAATATCGATGCTTACCAACGCCAGAGGTGGAATTTGAACCCAACGTCCTCAGCTTTCGTGGCTGATGCTTAAACCACTGGAGTGGCCGAGTGCGGCTCCAAATCCCACCTCTGGCGTTGGTAAATTTCGATATTGTTAATTTAGTACCTATATTATGACATCAAATATTTAAATTAGTGAATGTCATAATTTTTTTAGGATCTACTTTTTTCTTTTAACTGTAATTCTTCAATTTACAGTTGTAATTGTGTATAATAAATAATAAAAGTCTTAATGTTTTACCTATGTGCATTTTTATTTTTATAATTAATGCAATTTAATTTAGTAAAATAAGCTCCCTAAAACCTGATAACTGCTGGTAAGTCACATAATAATTATACAGATGTAATGCATAACTCCATTCGTTTGGCTTTTCATGGAAACTACTTCACCAAACATTACACCGAAGCGAATTCTGTAAATGTCAAATTAGTATGGACTCGCAAATGTGCGTCGTTGGCACTGTGCATGTGCAATCGTTGGTGGACTCTTGTGCGTTTGACGCACACAGCAGTGGGAGAGTTGAATGTCTACGCTTCATAAAAGCTGGTGGTAGTGAATACTTAGGGCCTATATTCAACAGTATCGTGTTCCGATCAGAAAAAATAGTTTTTTTTTTATTATAGTGGACTAATGGCTTGCCTTACAACCAGTTGGTCAAACAGGCATACTCTCGAACCAAGTCAATTTTGTTCTTCCGCGGATTATTTTCTCTTACTATTTCCTAATCAGAATACGATGCTGTACAGTCGCCATCTGATATAGCAGAGCGGCCAGGGTACTCATAAATATCTGAGCAGGCCTCTATTGGCATGCTCAGATATTTTTGAGTGCCGTGGTAGCTCGGATATATCTGATGGTGACTGTAACAAATTGATTGATCTGTATTGAAAATCCATTTTCAGTACAGATTTTTGCCGCACTAGTGCGAGAACTATTATATACCTATAAAAATATTTTTCATCACACTTGCTGTCTAAGCGCGCCATTGCTTGCGCGCGTAGCTGGAGTAATAGAAAAGTGAAATTCCCTAGGGAGTAATAGAAATGCCAGTACGTCATTTAATAATATTATGTCTTAAAACTTATTTTTTGGTTGGCAAGTGTGATGAAAAACATTGTATGCATCACGGTCGGTAAGCGGAATACTAATTCGAGTCATAAAAGCCCTCCGCCTAATAGCGTCGGGCTTCTAACACTCTCGTTAGTAATTCCGTACTTAGCTCCCTTGATGCACAATGTACTATTACACGCATTGGCTACAAGCCCGATATATTAAATCTGTCTTTTGCATTGCATTGAGACGACTCGAAAAGACAAGGATAGTCTTATAAAATCTATCCCTCTCTATCTTTTTTACCATCTAGTACTTTGACAAGTGTAATTTTTCAAAAGAGGTAGTGATAAATTACAAACTCGGCCGCTTTCATTAAAAAAATCACCAAGGGTCAATGACCCCGCTCGGTAAAATGAGGTAGTGTGCGTGAAGTGCGCGTGTGTGCGAAATGGGGAAATTTGACAGAATCTGTAAAATTTCCCACATCTATCCGACCCTTAAAGAGAGTTTTACACAAATTCAGCGAGAGACTTTCATCCGCACCAAGTTTTGCAAGTTTAAGTATCAGTATTACCCGATGAAAACTAGGCGCATGAAATAAGAAGTTAGAAATTTGTCACGCCATTTTGTAATATTACCTTAGCATTATTCTTTTGAGATATGCGCCATTATACGTATCGTTGTCTATTTCTATTAAAATCTTTCTTAAGGTTGGCAGGGTTGAGTTAATTTGGTTTTAAAACTTCTCAGGTAAATACTTCTGTTTAGCTCTCAAGCTTATCTATTAACCATCTACTATCGCCACATATACTGCATATCGTGGTCTATAAATAGTATAGAAAGACTCTAGAAGAATGCCTTAAGACTATTTGAAAATGTTTAATTCTTAACTCTGTCTATTCGTGGTTTCTAGAGGGAGACTTATGAATAGTTACAAGGTTGTGCCCACTTTACTATAGACTATCTATAAGCGTTATTGAAGATAGCTTGGGGGCAATGTTACTCTTATGGTAGACAATCAAATCGAAGTCTATTAGATATCTAATATCCCCTTTTTAGATTCGCTTTTGTTACTTGGGAAGCTATATGCGACAATTCTCCCCCACGTGCGTCAGCACCGTCGTTGAACGGAGAGCATATAGGGATCAATCTGGAGACTGGGCGGCGGACTTCACCTGCGCGGGTGCGTACAATGGCTACTCTTACATGGCCATCAGGGCCGGGAAAGAGTTGTGCGATTTCGCCTCTAGGCCATGTACCTCGTGGCATTGAACCGTCCGCTATTATCACTATGTCGCCTGCGTGTAGCTTTTGACTTTTCTGGTGTGCGCTGGATCGTGGGAGTAAACTCGGTCGGTATTCTTTCTGCCAGCGTTTCCAAAAGTGGTCGGCGAGAGATTGCGCAGTCTTCCAAGAAGATAGGGATAAATTGCTGTCTGTAAACACTCCCAGCGGTGACATGGCGCTTGATCGTCCAAGAAGGAAGTGATTCGGAGTCAGGGCCTCGTCTTCGAGATCGGGATTCACTGGTGTGAGTGGTCGCGAATTAATTATGTGTTCGGCTTCTAGCAACAAAGTGTGCAGGACTTCCTCATGGGGCGCTTGTTCTTTGAGGGTTGTTTTCAGAGCTGACTTGACACTGCCGACGAGACGTTCCCAAGCACCGCCGGCGGAAGGGTTGCCTGGCGGAATCTTCTTCCACATTATGGATTTCTTGATTAAGAATGGCCTCATGGATTCGGGTAGAGTCACCTTTGCTTCGGCGATTTCTCGTTCTGCTCCGTAGAAGTTGGTGGCGTTGTCAGAGTAGAGAACGGTGGGTGTACCACGCCGTGCCATCATTCTTCTTAATGATAATATCATAGAGGATGCCGAAAGAGAGGCGGCAAGCTCTAAATGGACGGCTCTGGTGGTAAGACATGTGTACAGGACGCCCCATCTTTTCTCTCTACGGCGACCTATTGTGATGTGCATAGGTCCGAAGAGGTCTACCGCTGCTGCGGTAAACGGCGGTTGATTCGCTTGGAGCCTTTCTGGTGGTAAGTCGCCTACAGGAACCTTGAGAGTAGTTCCCTTATAGGTCCGACACCATTGGCATTTATTCGTTAAGTAACGAATACTACCGCGCAGTCCGATAATATAATAATTCTGCTTTAATTCGTTGATCACAGTCGCGTGGTTGCCGTGATTGTACAGAACGTGATAATGATGAATCAGGAGCTTCGTGAAGCCTTCTTTGGCGTGCAAGACGGGTACGTGGACTTGCTTGTCAATTCTAGCATCGAGTATAAGAACTCCATTCTTGTCCAGTTTAACTGCAATTTTGTGTAATGCCGACCTTCTTGGTAGTGCGCGCCCAGCCTCCAGCAACTTGATTTCTTCAGCGTAGGATTCTTGTTGACTTCGTCGTATTAACAAGATTTCGGCCAAGTTCAAATGCCCCTTGTTCATTTCTGTTTCTATTTTCTTGCATAGCGGTTTGGCTTTAAAAGCCTCGGCGGCAATCAGAACTCTAGCCGTCGCTCGGACTAACTTTGAAAATTTAGAGAACCTATTTACGACTGGTAAATAATCGAACTTATCTTTTTTACTCGCGACGCCCGTACATATAGTTTTAAACGCGCGTTCCTCTCCGGTAACGTCCGTACCGGCGAGTGTTTTTTCGACCGGCCACTTAGCTGCTTCTTGACGTATAAACTCGGGCCCGATGAACCATCGGTGATTTGTTCCGAATTGCGCGGGAACGCCTCGAGTCGCGTCGTCGGCTACGTTTAACGCACTCGGCACCCACCGCCAGTCGGCGGGAGTGGTTGTCTTTCAATTTCCGCTATTCTATGGGCTACGAACGTTTTATACCTACGCGGGTCTGACCTTATCCATGTTAACGCGGTTTTCGAATCGGCCCAAAAATACCTATTCTTTATAACGTAATCCGATTCCTTGACTATTGTTTCGGCTAACCTGGTCGCGAGTACGCAGCTCTGTAGTTCCATTCGTGGCACGCTAATTACTCTCAGCGGTGCGACTCGTGCTTTCGCTGCTACGAGCGCTGAAGTACGTAGTCCCTCTGGACTGGTACTTACTATATATATAGCTGCCGCGTATATTTTTTCGCTCGCGTCGCAAAAAACATGTATATCGGCTTCTCTATTGAACGCCTGTACGTGACGCGGTATTTCTAAATATTTTAGTTGCTGTACGTTATCGACGAATGACCGCCATGCGGGTGCGAGTGAGATAGGAATAGTCGTATCCCAATCTATACCGGTTCTCCACACCTCTTGCATGAGTGCTTTACCTAGCACTGAAATTGGACTTACGTAGCCTATCGGATCGAATATGGACATTGCACTGCTAGTAACTTGACGTTTTGTAGGTAACTTTTCTCCATTTAGGACGTCTTCGGGCGTATTGCGAAAGTTGACGTGGAATCCGAGTGTATCTCGTTTATGGTTCCATTTTAAGCCTAACGTTCTTTCGCTTTCGCTCCCCCCGATAATTGACGTTTCTTCCTTGGAGCTTACTACGTCAGAAATTACTGCAGGGTTGTTTGACGCGAACCCGCGAAGTTCGAACGACGCAAGCATGTTTAACTCGTATATTTCGTTTATAACGCGCCTAACTTCGTGGTCGTCCATGTCGAATGCTACTAACATGTCGTCCATGTATGTGTTTTTTATGGTTTTTTCCGCGGCTATCGGGTACTTGTCTTTGTGTGCGTTTGCGTTTTCGTTTTTGACGTATAGCGCCGTTGTAGGTGACGCCGCTGAACCGAATATTAATCGTTTCATTCTATATTCTTGAGGTGGGGCTGAACGGTCCTCCCCCCTCCAAACGAAACGTAACGCATCCCGATCCTGTTCCATTATTTCGATTTGCAAGAACATTTCTTTTACGTCGGCTATGACCGCGGTTTTGCCTTCTCGGAAGCGCACCATAACGCCAAAGAGTGATTCTAGTAGATCGGGCCCGGCCACCAGCGCGCTATTTAATGATCGCCCGTATGCCGTAGCCGCCGCGTCCCATACTAGCCTCATTTTTCCTCGCTGCGGATGAAACGTCGGAAAATGCGCTAAGTACCATGTTCGGGTTCCTTCGGGTGGGGGTGGCGAATCCATTTTCTCCGCGTAACCTTTCTCGAGCAGATTATTCATGTGCTTCATATACTCGGTTTTCAGAGCTGTATCGCGATCGAGTTTTCTTTCTAGACTGTAAAGTCGTCGTAACGCGTGAGCTCTGTTATCCGGGAGAGTTTCATCATCGGTACGCCATAATAGTCCCGCCCTATATCTATTTTCACCCGGTATTTTTCGACATGTTGATTTTAATAAATCTAACGCGCGCTGGTCGGGATCGGTACGCGGTAGTTTTTTTTCTATGCCTAGCGCCTCTATGTCGAAATGCTTTTTCATAAGCTCGACGGCGAGATCGTCCGCGGTCTTAGGCCGTGCGTGGCTTATGAAATTTATTGCCGCGTCGCCTTTACGATGTGGCCCATGGAGTACCCATCCTAACTTCGTCAGACTCGCGACGGGTAGGTGAGGTTTACCGCTTAGAATTTGCCGTGTTACGATTAGATGCCAATTATCCTGTCCTATTAGGATGGTTGGAACCGCGGTGTCGTAGCATAGTTCGTCAATGACATTTGTTAGATGTTCACATTGTTCGACTAATTTTCTGGACACTTCTTGCGATCCCACACCTATTCTTCTAATAGTCAGTGCTTCTATCGTTTCTAAATGACGACTGCAGTGACCTCTGATTCCGAAACGAATTGTATACGAATCTGTGTTGCTAACGGTACCGCCTATGCCTTGAATATCGAGCGTTTCCCCCCTCTGTTGGGGGGCTATCTTGACGGCCGTTTCGTGCAGGATCAGTGACATCGCTGCACCTTCGTCTAATAGCGCATGCGTATGCGCCACGCCTGACGGACCTGATACTTCTACCGGAATAATTTTAAGATACGCCTGTGCTAGTCGTATCGTATTTACGCCTCCCGGTGAGGCCTTGTTACTTTGAGCGCTAGCCGTGGTTAAACTTAAACCGTGCAATAATTTGTGGTGGCCAGCCTCGCACTGGTTTATTCCACAAGCTACGTATTTACATTTGTACGGTCTACGATGCGCGAACCCTAGACACCTAACGCATAGCCGTGCATTTTTTACGAACTCCCACCTATCGGCGACTGACGCGGTTATAAACTTCGCGCATGCGCTGACGTAATGGTTGTTGGCATTCTTGCATATGGGACACGAATCGCGCGGTACGCTGACACTGGGCGAGCTTTGTTTCGGTCTAGCCCCGCTGTTATACTCGGGTTTCTTTTTTATTTCCCGCGGTTTTACTTGGGCTACCGTGGGATACCTCGAGCCTTTGCGCGGTGTCGCGTTATGTACTTCCGATTCAGAGTCGCTACTATTATCGCGATAAGACGGTGGCGCGTAATTTTGTCTAGATTCTCGTTTTGAGTTTTGTTCGAAAGCTACCGTATTCACGTGATTTCACGATCTACTTTGTTTACCATGACTTACGCGTTTCGCGGCTTCATATATCGTTCAAAAACTCGGAAATCGCGACTAAATCCGGTGTTTCGCTATTTGCTTGTTTATACTTTGCCCATTCGTAGCGCACAATTAAATTTAGTTTATTAACTATTTTATTTACAAGTTCCGGCGCGCACAAGTATTTTTCTTGTCTTAATGATTTTATCGTGGCCACGGCGTTGGCCACGTGCGCGGCGAATGTCGTTATATTACTATTATCTTCTGCCAGGCGGGGCATACGTTTGACATTATGCAGCTCGGTGAGGATTATTTCCTCAGGATCTCCGAACTGTCTTTCTAAAGCTTCTATTATTTCGTACGGGTCTTGCACCGTGTACATAATTGATTTGACGGCCGTTCGCGCTTCGCCTTTAAGGGCTCGCCTAATCCTACTGACGTTATTCACCGAGCTAAACATGGGCGCGGTGTCTTCGAATTCGGCGCGAAACGCGATCCATTCCGTAACGTTGCCGTCAAACGTGGGCAATTCGGGCGGTTTATGTATCACGGGAGTGTATTGCGTATACGGTACATTAATCGCTTGTGGTTGAGTTTGGCGGTATTTCTCGGCAACGGGTGCCGGCGGCGCGGCCTCGCGGGGCGACGGGAATTTGATATTCGCGACGGCTGGTTTTAACTGAACTTGTTGTTCTACCCAACCTCTGACTCGTTGCTCGGTTTTACTAATGTCGGATATGACACTGCCGCTCTCAGATCGGGCCTCGGCCTCGGCAATCTGGAGCCTTAACTTGGCAGTGTCACTCTGCTTTTGAGCAACGGCGAGGGCGGCTTTATGAACTTCGAGTTCTGCTAAGAGTACAGCAAGTTTATTATCGCGGTCCCTGCACACTGATTCGCGGTCACTTTTCGCGGGTTTATTATTTACCGGCGCGCGCTTGTTATTTTGCACTATATCGTCGTCGTTGCCTACTACGGTGCCCGACCTACTTCTAACCACTACCGTTTCGTTGATATCGCGATTCGACACTTCATCTTCCGACCGAACTTTTTTCCGACTATTGTTCTGATTGCCACTGGTGCCTCCGCTCTTTTGTTGAGTTTCATAGGAGACAGTGGTGGTGTCGCCCGTTTGCGGCGTGGTCGTGGTGTCCCTTGACCCGGTGGTCGTGGGAGTGGGGACGCCTTGCCCCTGTTTCCGCGGTCGCAGAGTTCTTCCCGATTCGGACATCTTCTTTCTTCACTTTGACGCACGCGGGGGTAATTATGACTTTACCTACCTAACACCTATACGACGACGCTACCGATTGCAACGCCGACGTCCCTAAGCGTGGATCCCTCGATGCACTGAATCTCGCGCTTAGGCTAAGTGCAATGCCTTGAGCGTCCGAAAGCAGTGTGATGACGTCAACCATGTGACGCAATGCAACTAAAGTTGCCAGGACACGTACGTGGAGGAGACCTACAACACGTACGGTCCGACCAGCAAGCTGGTAAGGATGACGTCAACCGTGCGACGTAATGCAACTAAAGTTGCCAGGACACGTACGTGGAGGAAACCTACAACACGTACGGTCCGACCAGCAAGCTGGTAAGGTCCCTGTCCCTACCCTGAGCCGAGTTGCCTTCAAGCTCAGCGCGTACTTTTTTCTGTTTTGACAACCGGGCTTGCTCTGCACCTTCAGTCTTCGCTGCTATCCGGCTTCTGAAGGACCAAGTTGTGGGGTGTGGATGTATCTCGTTCTCTTGACGAAGACTGTCGTGATGCTCGATGACTCAGCTACCGCAGCTACCTCGGCTCAGGGACTTTATTTAGGGAAATGTTTAAATAAAAACACTTGTTTACAATTACAACATTACAGTAGGTTAAGTGTTAGTTGGTTAGTGAGCGCGTGATTAGCGCTTGATAAAGTGAGCGTGAATGCGTGAATGAATTGAGCCCTCGCGGATCGCGTATATATATATTAGTTAACCCCACTCCGCGATAATCCGCGAGCGCCCAAAGTCGCGGGTATCTCACGCCGCGTGCGTGTTGTGTGTGGTAGCGTATAGTGTGATAGTATTTATTTAAATGAATTACACGAAATACACAATGGACAAATATTGTACAAAAAAGTAAAGGAATGGGATTAATTTAATTGGGGAACAATCAATCTTATATCTAGTTAAAGTATTAGGCTTAAGAATTACATACTAAGACAGACATTTATTTACATGTTATGAGCTACATAAGACAGATATTTATTTACATAGTATGAGCCATAAATGACATAAGACAGATGTTTATTTACATATTATAAGCTATATGCGACAATATATATATCATGTTCAATGATTTGGGCTATGTTTTCGTCTTCGCATTCTTTTGCTAATTGTAATAAGCATCTAGTGCTTAAATAGGGAGCACTCGCGGTCCCGTAAGTGACAGTGTTTAACTGAAAAACTTTGATTGGTTCTGTTATCTCATCTCTCCATAGAATTAGTTGTAAGAAGCGCTGACTGGGTTCTATAAGAATTTGTCTATACATTTTTTCTACATCTGCTGTTACAACGTATGTATGTTGCCTGAACCACATTAAAATCGAGATTAAATCATCCTGAACGACAGGACCGACATATTGTATATCGTTTAATGATTTCCCGGTTGTGGTGGCTGCAGACGCGTGGAATACTACGCGCAATCGTGTTGTCTCGCTCTTTTGTCTAATTACTGGATGATGTGGCAAATAGTTGCCAAATTTAGGCCTTGAGATTTCTGTCAGATGTCCGAGATTCTTGTATTCATGAATAAAATCGGCGTAAGCTTGTTTTAAAGCTAGATCTTTCGCAAGTCGTTTTTCGATATTAAGAAATCGTTTCTCCGCCATGTTATATGAATCTCCGAGGACATCTGGCGATTCTCGTAATGGCATAGTAACTATAAATCTTCCATCTACATCGCGATAGGTTGATTCAGTAAATAGTTTTTCGCAGTAAGCGTCTTCAGACGACACTGCTTGCTTTGTTGGCAGTTCCTCAAGTTCCCAGAACTTTGCTAGTTGATCTTTGATATCTTGGGAAAAATAACATTTGTGTTCTCGAGACCTTGAAGAACTGCCGCGGCTCCCCCCCATGGGGCCGGACACTATCCATCCCAGTTCTGTCTCCGCCAGTACTGGTTTGTCAATGCCTAGTTTAATCTTTTTAGATCCAAGGAGATCCCAGAATATATCTGCGCCTAGTAAAATGTCAATATCTGATGGATTGAAGAACTGAGGATCCGCTAGAATTATATTAGCTGGAATATTTAATTTTGATGTAACTTTCATGTTTGGAAGTTCATCAGTGATGTTAGGCACAACAAAGAATTTGAGTAAAGTGGAGAAGTTTCCATGCATGGACTGGATGGTTAAATAGCAGTATTTATTTATTTGCGTTTTTGAATTATTCATACCTGATACCGAATGGGTAATTTCTGTTGTAATACAATTAATCTTTTTTTGTGCTCTTTCAGAAATGAACGAGGATTGACTACCGTTATCCAACATAGCGCGCAGCACATACTTGTTGCCACCGTACTTCACTTCTATGAGAGCCGTGGACAGTAAGACTTGATCACGTGATACCGCGGACAAGGAGATGGAGGCTTGACCTTGAGCTGTAGATGGCTGTTCCACGGGTTCATTATACGAGGATGGCGTCATTGGAGCAGGGTGAGTATTTACGGATGAAGTAGAGGTATTTTCACTTTTTTCGTTACTTGGTAATTGTTGAGCACATACTTGTTTATGTAAAATTGTACTATGTTTTCTTTTGCAGATTTTACAACCACTGGAACGACACTGGTAAGTAAGATGACCAGGCCGAAGGCAATTTTTGCATAATTTCCATTGAATAGCTTGTGTGTAACGGTCATCAATTGACAAAGATTTAAATTTAGGACATTCAACTAATCTGTGGTTTTGTTTACAGGACATGCACTGATAATTAGTGGAAGATGCATCAGAAGCATAAGCAATAAAAGATTTGGATCTGGGCATTATGTGGCGCTTTTCATTTTTAATGTCAGACCTTGTAGAATATACTGTTTCTAAGACATCAGCTCTGTTACGTAAAAACTTGAAAAAATCATCCAAAGTGGGGGAATCTTTAATATCATTCCTAAACTCCTCCCACCTGCGTGCAGAAGCATTGTCAAGCTTAGTGGTAGCCATATAAATTATAAGCGTATCCCATTTGTCCGTGCATTCACCAAGCGTCTTAAGAGCTTGCAAGTTTTTGGAAATAGTATCTATTAGACTGCGCATGCCTTTGTCAGTCTCACGAGATAATGGTTCGATATTAAATAAGCACTTTAGATGTTGACTGACCAACAAACGTTTGTTATTATATCTTTCGCACAAGAGCGACCAAGCAATTTCATAGTTATCGGCTGAAACAGTGACTGATTTTATTATCACACTAGCCTCACCCTCTAAATAAGATTTCAAGTAATGAAATTTGCAGATATTATCCATATCCTCATTATTGTGAATAAGTGATTGATACATGTCACGAAACTCAAGCCATAAGTTTGGGTTTCCTTTAAAAAGAGGGAGTTTCAATGCTGGCAATTTAATTTTATTGATGCCTGTAACACGGCTGCCACTGTTTGAAACTTTCTCCTTTTGGTGAGTCTCCTGCCATGTTTCAATCATATCTTGAGCTTGGCTCATGCTAGCGTAGAATGAACTTTCTGTATCTTCCCTTTCTTTTAGCTGTTTGCCTGAGGTATCGAGCATATCAATTTTACCTGGAATCTCATCAAATGTGTTTAATGAACTTCGCATTTTAGTTAACCTCATTGTTAACTCATTAATTTGAACCCTAGTGAGGTCATTAACGTCAATATCCAATAAAGGCGATAAAAACTTTTTAAATAACGTTAACCGCGCTCTTTCTATTCCTCTTTGTTGTATTAATTCATTTAAATCACCCATCTTGTAAGCGCAAGCAACGTGGCAATAAAATAACGTATGTGTAGGTACCTAAAATAATGAAGTAGGTACTCACGGTTATGAATTTCTAACCTGTGGTAATTCCGGTCCTTAACTTCTAAATTATAGCTATTATCGTCATTTACTCGTTCTCGCCAGCTGATTCCGATCACCTTTAAATATATATATATCTTCCAGATAATCTGAAATATTCGGCAAATCACTTTAATTATAACAACCAGCACATTAAGTAGCAAAGAACCTATTGGGCAAGTAAGATAAACTCAAGAGTCTCAAGACAATGAAATTTAACTGAAATTTAAAGCTAAAATATAACAACGTAACAATTTTTGCTATTTATATACTTTTCTTTGTAGATTTAAATTTAAATTAATACTTGTACACAGGAAGAATTAGCTTTTCAGCTATTAAATTGCTTCGAACTACAATAACTAATTCCGTTCGTACGAATACCGTTATCTTTGTAGGTAGGTATTTAGGTTCTGTACGAACATCATGCACAAAGCACGATTTATAGAACTAAGTACTAAATGGAGACTATCACCACTGTCACAAAACAGACGTTAAGGTTACTTTAAACTTTAAATTAAAATAAAAACGAGAACACTTCCTTCGTATTTGCACATTTAAGTAGCTTGTATCTTCGTAATTCCTCCGTTCCTTTGTTTGAAGTTGTAACTTAACTGCTAGGTGACTTATTCGCCGCCATTAATCCTTGTAATTTCTTAAGAAACGGTTTGGTATTCTTAATATCACGTCGGGGTCACCAATGTGTAGAATTGTGGTTATATAATAATCTGACTCCTTTATAATTTTATAATGCGTTTATTCGCTTCGAAATATACAAGAAATTGGTCGCGAGTGACGTGCGCTTCGCGCGGTGTCTAGGTGAGTCTCGTTGGTGGGGGCACATGCAGCTCGCGGCCGGCCGGCGCCCGCGCCGCCCGCACCGCTCCACCCGTGCGTAGGGTTTGCAATCCGGATATCCGAAATATCCGGATATCCGCACCATTTAGGATCCGGATCCAAAGACCCCTAAGATCCGGATATTTTGGATCCCACGGATCCTCAATTACGTATATAAAGTGAAGTTTTTTTTGGGTACTTTAAATATCTTATTGCAGCTGTAAATAAGCTGTACATGTAATGTTACTTTTCTAATAAAAAAAATAAAACCACCTGTGACTCCTGTAACCTAATTAACGAATTCGAGGTAGAATCTAAATAATTGTACGTATTGTATTTTACCTTTAATAGTTTTTTCGTTTACACAACAACAGCAACAAAAGCAAGGCAATACGCTAGTAATAAAACCTGTTAACGCCACTCAGTCGCCTTTGGTTCGCCTACCTGGAAAGTCAGGCCGGGTCCGCACTGGTCACGCGATGGCGACGCGGCAGCGATGCGACGGCGACGCGAATTATTAGCGTCCGCATTAACAGCAACGACAAACAAGCGAATCGCGAATTGGCTGTCCGCATTGACTAGGCGACGCAATTTTGTCGTCGCGACCGATAACAAAATAGTATCCGTACCTACGCAGCGACGCGACGCAAAGACGGTATCTCAATAAATAGTATCGATCGTACTTACTACCTTGCTTTCAATATTATTTTTCGAGTTGCATTATACACAGTGTGCAGCGGAGAAACTTGGTAGTCATGGATTTTTCTGACCCGCATAATGTAACCTTTACATTCAGGGGTACAATATTAACATCGACGAATTTATTTCTAGTGTACAAGCTAGACATTTTCAGGGGCTTTTATTTCGGATGTCTAAGCATCCGAAATAAAAGGATAAACTGTGCGTTTCCAAATTATGGAAGGAAATACAATCAATTTTCGTACCTTTATATTCACTTTATACCAAAACTAACCTTTATATTCAGGGAAAATCAATTGTATTTCCTTCCATAATTTGGAAACGCACAGTCTATTCTTATGTTTCGGATGCTTAGACATCCATATATTCCAGATAGGTTGTCGGGCTTGTACACTTGAAATAAATTCCTCGCTGTTATTATTTTATATTAGACATGACGAACCCGATCAGGCGACATATTCAAACTGTTTTGATTTTATCGCGTCGCCTTTCTGTCGCCTCTTGTCGCACGCAAAACCTCTCGCTCTATCGCTCAAGCGACGTTGCAGTGCGGTCGCCTATATGAAGTGTGATACGTTTGATTGCTGATCGCCATTGCGTCGCTGTCGCATCGCCGTCGCCTGACAAAAATCAAAATATCGCCGCTTGTATTTGTTCACAAAAATGCAATGCGGACACATTAGTACATTGCGGAACGTTTGAATATTTAAGCGACAAAATCAAATTTTAGTCTCCCGTCGCTCAACCAATGCGCACGGTTACATAACTCGAAGAACGTTTGTTAGTCACATCGCTGTCGAGTCGCCATCGCGTGACCAGTGCGGACCCGGCCTCATTGTTTAGAAGTGCTCGTTAATCTCGTTGTCTTCGTTTTGTTTTTTGAGTTTGTGGTGTGTTGGTTCCCGAACTTCAATTTGAAGAAAAATAAATGGCTACTGAGTAAGTACAATAATTATGATTATGTTTTCACATAGCTGTATAAAATGTTAAGTGCAAATGATGCAACATAATGATTGTAATGAACTAATGATTTATAGTTTGATTATGTAGTTATGTACCTTATTTTGTGAGTAGGAAAAATTCTATGTTAAGTAAATGTTACACATCCTTTGGATCCCTTCTAAGACTGATCAAAATTATTTGGTTTAGAAGGTTAATTTACAAAGGCATTGCCTTGGCTGGCAAATACGATTGGTGATAATGATAATGTAAATAATCTTAAAAGACTGATTCATCTATCTAAAATCTTTAAAATATTTTATCTTTATGATTTAAATTGTGTTGTGTAAATAACTGAATTTGTAGCTAAAGCCAAATGTTGCTATGGTGTGTTTGTGTGAGATTGCACAGCCTTTGTGAGCCTGATTAAAATTGTTTTCCACCCTTAAATTAACCGAAAATATATTTTATGTTACTAAGATTGTTGCATTTAATTAGTAATAAATCAATTATAAAAAATTAATGATTTTCATTTAACTAAATCTTTTACCTAAACGAAACATTACTCTTTCTTTATTAAAATTACAATGGATCCGTATTATCTGAAATTATCCGGATATCCGGATCCGACAGATTTCAGGATCCAAAATATCCGGATCCTAAAAATCAACGGATATTGCAAACCCTACCCGTGCGTAATACCGAAGCGGCGTTAACAGAAATAAAAGTTATAAAGGTTATACATTTACGCTCTCAACTGTACCTAACATACATATTGATGATACGTAAGTCGCTATACATACTTGTGTGTAGTGTACAGCACAGAACCGGTATAAAGCGGGATACTAAACGATTGCAGAAACCCTACTCATATGGGGAAAATCCCTCCGCTTGAAATAGTATCACTTTAGTAGTTATCAATGAGTTGAATAATACAGTGTGTAAGTCTAATACGGGCGATCAATTAAACCAGGCATGGGATTCATTAGTGTAATCATAGATTACAAGGTTTTTTTAAAGTTACTCTTAATTATGACCCCACAGAATTTTTTTAAGATTATCGGAGCAGCAATGTAGGTACAAACATTTGTTATTATTGACATGGCAGTTATGTCATCTGCTTTTGAAATTAGCTATCAACGAGTATTTAACTCGCGTATGTTGCTCTACATTGCGCGCCGAATTATTTTGTATGGAAAAATTTGTTGCTGTAATTTTAAGTAAAAGTTATTTGAATGTACTTATTATGTCGTAAGCTAACACCCGTTAAGAGCTTCGCCCGTATTAGACTTACACGCTGTATATCTAACAACCGCCATCCATATGATCCTTATTCCAGTTATGACTATTGCATAGATAAGTGCAAGTTTTATCGTGACACAAACTGGATCTAAGAGAAGCTGCTGGCTCAGCAAGTTAGATTGTAAACGATGGTGGCACACTGTTTCATAGACAGAAGTTTCATAGAATTTCGTTTCACAGAAATTTGTTCATATATTATTTGGATCATATACTTTCTGTTCCAATATTATTGTTTCATAGACTATTCAATTGCTTAAAACATATTTCACAGACATTCAGTTCCATGTATATTGCTATCTAACTTTTTTACTTTACAAAGTAACCAAACACTAGAATTACATTTCATGTATTTTTGTTTTGTAGGAACTTATTTCATAGATTGTTGTTTTATAGTTACTAGTTTATATAATATTTAGTTCCACTATTTACTTTATTGCATAGTGATATTTTTACCTAATGAGTCATATTTCATGTAAGTATTTTGTTTCTTATACACTGATTCGCCCTCCCTCTAAAAAAAACAACTGCTACCAGAAAAAGTAGGTAGATTGTAGGAAAAGTAGGTTAGGTAGGGTAGGTTAGGTTAGGTTAGTTAGCTTTTCAATCTGTTCTAGCCTCGAAACCTAACCAATCCAAGTAATAAATCAGGGTAAAACCGACTTGGATTGGTTAGGTTTCGAGCGCAGTTTCTCGGATAAATAAAATACCTACTTACTTTTAATTTATTGCTTACGTATCGTCATCCTTGCGAAACCAAAAAAAGGGGGGACGGGGGGGCGAAGCCCCCCACAATGGGGGCTCGGGGGGCGGAGCCCCCCGCATTAAAAAATAACAAATTTGTACCTCCCCCCTGCTCTAACCTGGATAGGTTCGTTAGGTACCTTTTATCCCTTAGAGCAGAAATAGAAGCCCCGCGCAGCGGGGCTTCGTCGACCGGTTCCCAGGTCTAAATCGCTTACTAAAATTCTTTGGACGAAGGTATTTCTTTTGTATTTGTGTAATGGTATGTAATGATAATTCTATAGTTTAATTATGACTAAATAAAAAATATTAAGTTTGATACAATGACAAACAACATTCTATTAATAATCAGTTTTTGAAACAACTGTTCTAGACAAAAAATACTATACGAACTAATAATATTTGATAGAATACGCTATGAAATGAAATTCTAAGAACTAAATATCTGAACAATAAAAAATATACAAAACCAGATTATACAATGTAAGAGCTCTGAAAAATGATCATTCTATGAAATGAAAATACGAGAAACATTTTCTATGAACCAATATTCTGCGAAAATGTTGTCTATGAAACAACGTACAACCTGTAAACGATACAATGCAGTAAAAGACACACCTATCTGTGACATAATAAACTAGCGACCTGCGCACGGGTACTATACCTACATAAAAACCTTCTTCTTGAATTACTCTATCTATTAAAAAAATCTCATCAAAATCCGTTGCGTAGTTTTAAAAATTTAAGCGTATGAAGGGACATAGTGATAGAAAAAGCGACTTTATTTTATACTAGGTATGTAGTGATTATAGGCATAGGCACACAGATATACAATCTAAGCTTAGCATTGCCTTGCCTTGCCTTTATTGTATAAACTTATTCTAAATTATGAAATAAACACACAAATAAAGAAATCTTATCCAAAATGTAAACTAATAATCTACTTAAATAGAGAAGTAAAAAACTAAAAGCTTAGAATTAATTTTATTCAATAGTTTAACATTCGAAATTGTGGAAAAACACTAAAAACGAACTCTGATACAGTTGCTGAAGAAAAAAACATTTATACTGTGCATTAATTAAGGATTCAAAAAATTGGCATGAAGATAACCCCCCAAAATCCCAAAAAATACACTTTTGATATAGTTAAAACCCCTCAGGTATTTTTACTATAAATAATAATAATGACGTATTAAATACCGGGGAACTTCATAGTCAATCGCCGACAAATTAACTCTTAATAACCCACCGTCACAACAAATTACGTTTTCGTATATGTAACTAAGTATATAAACAACGTTATTTTATTGGACGAGTTTTGGCAAATTCGCTAGAGGATATATACGCCGAGACGAACGCAGACTCCTCAATGCGTAAGGAATAGACACGCCGAGCGGACGGTTAAGCCACGTTACGCCCCGAGTCGACGTGTATTGTTGCATTTTGTGAAGTTTTGTTTGTAACTGAAAAGTGAAAGAAAAATTGCAAAAGTAAGTGAATATATTTTTTTATGTGTAATTATGAATGCTTGGAATTCGTTTTAAAATAACTTTTTTTACAAATTTAAAAACCGAGGGTTTTTATTTCCTTTAATTAGAAACAACGACGACAAAACAGAATAAAGTTTTATTCTCATTAAACATAAGTGAATATACGCGTAGAAAGAACCTAAAAAATTCCGCATTTTTTTCTTAACTACGTCGATTTTTGTAAATTCTGAACTAAATATTAAGTTTGATGCTTATATATGCATACAAGTATTAACTGTATTTAGCAGTCTAAAACGTGCAAGTAGATTTACTCGATTAAGGCCCTGTTCAAATTGGGTGCGCCAAAGTATTTATAAAATTGCAACTTAGATTATTGGAACTCCGAAAATTTTTCTTATACAATTTAACTTCATAATGATCGGTATTTAGAATAATCTTTGTTCATAATTATCATCACATAGAATTATTTATGTTCATAATATTGTTTTTCATACATATTTTTAGTACTAACTTTTATGTTTATATAATTTTTCACTATACTTATTTTATGCTATATATTCTAATGTTATAGGTATTTATTTTTACCTGTACTGATTTTACGTATGAATTATTTTTGTTTAATTAAATATAAATCGTATTATTACTGTAAACTAGCTACCTGCACAAATCAGGTTGTGGCAGAGTAGGTACTGTACTAAACGGGTTCCCTCTAAACTTTTTTTGTCCAAAACGCTTAGGACATAACAGACTTGGTATAATCTATTTTGGCATCAACTTAACGAGACAGAAACATCACTTGGCTTAAATAACAATATTTCAAATATTATTTTGTCCGAAACTATCTTGGCATATCATTATTTACGCCGAGTGTTATAAGATAGAAATCAGATTTGCATTTTTTTTTGGGCATGTAGCCACATGTTCGAAACTTGCCTTTTTCGTCAGGCAGAATTTGCTGTAAGTGTGAAAATTTCTGCAGTGAGCGAGCGAAGCGAGCGAACAAAACCTTCCGGGGCAGATCCGACTCGGATAGGTTAGGTTAGAAGACTAAGGCGGGAGCTTTGCTCCCGCCTTAGTCTTCGAGGTTATTTTTTTTTTAGCAACCTAGAAAGTACTCAGCTCAGTAACACAGTAACTAACGTACAGAATATTACTACTACCTCGATTATATTGAGAGGTTGTAATTATTTCTTCTCTGTTATGCTAAAACAGACTATGCCGATACTTTTTATGCACATCCAGATTATGCCTCATCATAAATAGGAGCATCGAAATTATGCTCGAATAATATTCGAACAACTCGAAATCTGCCACAAAGAAATATGCTAAAGTTGAGAATGCCACAACAGTTTCTGCACAAAGCCCATTATGACTACATAGTTTATGTTATTCATAAAAGTATTATACCACAACAGAGTGAACCTAATGGGAAAATGTTTATAAATAAACAATTTATTTCAAATAACTTTATGAGTATAGATTAATCTACTTGACGACTTTAGGAGGATAAAAATTCGAAATAAAAATCATTATGAACATTGTAGGTAGAAGTATAATTTTTAGTAAGAAAAAAAGTATGAGATAAAATTTTCGGAGTAATGATGATTATGAGTAAAAAACGGTATTAGTAAAAATATTCGAAGAAAAAATTGTATAAGTGCCAATATGGACCCGTTCAAATTACTATCCCCTAAATGATATATTAGTATGTCAGATAAATGTTAGCCATAATTTTCTTTTATATGTCTGGGGAAAACGATAGTGATGATAATTGAATCTGACGAATATACAGGGTGGAAAGGGACGACGTTCCTTCCCGCTACCGACCGAATCTACCAACCATTAGGTACGATGAACTTTCAGTATGGGACCAACATCGATAGCGTACATGGAAAATTGACTTTTCCATACTATTGAACTCTAACTAATCACTCACTTTGTATGAGGGGTAAATTTTTTTTTATATTTCGATGTCGGTCCCATACTGAAAGTTCATCGTAATGGTTGGTAGACTCGGTCGGTAGCGGGAAGGAACGTCGTCCCTTTCCACCCTGTATTTATCCGGGCGTTGTGAATCAGGCCGTAAGTAAAATAACGATAAATTATTCTAAGACACCAAACACATTTAGGGCAAGTTTTATTCCTATAGTAGGTATAGGTATATTGTAGGTATATTGTAGGTATTTAAGGAATTTACTTGTATTTAATCTTTGAGAGCCACACATATTAATTTGCTCCATATGTAAAAGCTATCTTGTAATCGTGTCTAAATAATTAAGTAAGTATGCTTTCTAATCACCAAGACCATTATCATTAGCTCTTATTTGTTTTGAAATGGTTGACGAGACTTCTGATTGATTATATTCTAGGTATATATCGTGTATATCGACGAAACTTCCTTATCAGACCCAGATGGCACGGCCAAGACAGTCGCCTTGCACTCTCGTGTCCGCTAGTTTCCGCACTTGCCCACTATCTGTATCGTAATGTCACCCTCTGTCAATGCCTTTTTGAGAAGCCGCTCCTTGAATGTGTCGCTATAAATTGTTTATTGTTGTTTATGTCTAATTAAGCTAGCCCAAGGTCTTAATAAATCGTAATGCGCGAATGCGCCTCGTAAAGCCTAAAAAATACTTTATAAGTAGGTACCTACCTGTGGTCAATGTCTGGTGCAGCTGCATAATTCTTTCCGTAAACCGTTTGGCGGTTAGGTATATTAGGTACATCATTAAAGTACATAATATATTCTAATATTATAACAGATGCGATAAGGAATAGTTAATTGCGATGTCTATCTACATATTAAGATTCATCGAACGGATTTTCCGAAAAAAGTACCTACATATAGATACCTTTTATATGTATAAATAGTTGGATCCTGTAGAGAGCAGTAAGTAATATTTACTTGCTTACTTGTTTTGTAATGTAACATTACATGTAGGTAATAGGTCCAAAAAATAACTCTTAAATCACGTTTCGAGATTTTTAGGATTCTGTGAAAAAAGCCCGGAAGCCTGAAATCAGAAATCGAAAACGTAGATATTACTTATTTAATGTACCTATGTAGATTTCTTGATATTTGACGATACGGTAAACAGACACAGTGTGGCGCCATAACTCTGAAAATTTAGAATAAGTAGTAGTGTACCTATTAATTATATTGGTACCTATAGTACAGCCCTACCTTTTAGACCGATAACGATCTTCATATTTGGAGCCACTGGATTCTATTCTAGTACTTAATTAAAACTGCACTAAAGAATTTAAAACTGAAATATATCCTCCTGGGAAGGAGGATATCAATTCGTCGTACCTACACAATCTTTTTCTGCGAATAAGGTCAGGTGGTACAGATCACTTTGATAAACTTTTAGTAGAGTCGAACTCAAAAGTATAGTGCGAATGTAAATTTTCCTGTAATAAGTATTTAAAATTTCATCATTAAATTGACCTCAAGTTATCTTGTCTCGATAATCCAGTCTTGGAATTCACTAAAGTAATATCTTTGTTAAGGGACAAGTCAGTCAATAGATGAGTACCTGATGAAGTATAAGATGAGCACCTACTCGAAGTTACGTGTCTATGTATTTTGGAATTATGCGTTTTAAGCGTTAATATGTATTTGTCTAGTGATTTTCTATCAAACTGACTTGCTTCCGATCCGACATCGACTTTGCCGTAACGTAATATTTTATGAAGCCGTATAACTTATAATCTGTATTACCTACCTACATATTATTATGATTACTGTTACTTACCTAATAATGCTTTATTAAGTAGGTACCTAAGCTAATAAGTTCATTTGTTTCCTTTTGTTAGTATTTAAATACTGGGTTTCTCTTTCTAATTAGATTTCTAGGTATCTAAAGTTACACTGCTTAGAGGTAGAGACTTTATTTAGTACCTATATGTTATGTCCATTTGCTTACATTGATATATTTATAAATATCTGGTGGATTATGATACTTGTTAAAATGACAAAAGAAAAGCACAGGAGGCTACCGATCCATTAAAATACAAGACAAGACAAGTAATAGGTACTTAATAAAACAAACACATTTTCTATTTGGCCGTTGAACTGCATTAAATGTTATCTAATAGGTATCATCAGTAGTTAAATATTGGTGTGTAATTAACCCATAACTTTCTCAGTTACGCCGTTTGATACAAAAAAATCGACTATGTAATGTTAATAGGTTATTAACGACTTATTGAAGACACATTGGTGTTATCTACTTATGTGCGCGACAAATATCTACGAGTAGGTACTTAGCCCTAATATTGTGAGTAATAAAGTAGCCATTAATAGAAGACGTTGATTAATACATATATCGCACGCGCACGAGCATGAGTTTCCGCGTATTAAGCCAGTTAATTACTCGCTAAGACAATATCAATTAATACTGACGGTCTTATATTTTTCCATAACATATACGTCATCATAGCTTCTGACTTCTGAGACTTCAACGTTACAAATTATAGAATTTAATGTTTCATGATTGGGTGTTTCCAAAAACAAATCTTAGGTACTTATCGACTTTTTTGGGTTCTTATAGTTATTTATACTCCTTATAGGCCTTTCAAACCCAACAAGAAACACGTTAATATAACGAGTTCTCGTTAATATGATTTCGATCTTATTAAGTAATAAATGTAACAACTACTTATAGAGCATGTTGAATGTATTACACCATTTACACCCATACAGATTACAACTATGCATCCCGTGTAGGGTGAAAGAACTCTGTAATGTACTTTTCCATCAGTCTGACCTCTTGGCGACTTGTGACATCACTTCGAAGATGGACATTATGTTGAGCTTCAGATAAACCATTTATTCAAACAACATTTACCCATCATTAAGTACATTCTAAATTTGAGGTAAATAATGTCTCGAATGACGAACCTGCAATTAAAGGCTAGTTTTTAAGTTTTTGCTGACTTTAAGAACGATTAGGGAAACTACGTCCAAAACTATTTTTTACGTATCAAAATAAACAATAGAAACACATTCGTCACGTGAAGATGATTAGGTATTATGATCTGCTCTGAAGTTTGTTTTAATATTTGTGAGGCATCATTTGCCATTATATACTAGATAAGGGGTTTAATTCCATAGGCAACTAGTATAGGAAATACAAAGCAGCATACTTGCATACTCATAATATTATTGTATCAAAATTAGTGTTTTGATTCCTTAAAAAATCCTTGAACCCATATGAATAACACCAGTATCTACGCTAGATTACTAAATAGGAAATTACACGATGTTCGTGTCGTAAATACAGTTCATAAAACTGGTTTCCAACCCTGTATTATAAATATTATAATAATCTCACAGTCTTGAGATTCGCTAATATTTACCTACTAACTAGCTGTGCCCGCGACTTCGCACGCGTGCTATTCGGTGATCTGTGTTGTACGTTTTCTAATATATGTAGCAGTCCGGAAATGGATTTACGAATTTATGAATTATGATAAGATCTACAAACAGTCATACAAACTTATCCATAATAAAAATTAATAAAACATTACAAGAACTTACTGATTTACCTATTATTATAGTTGAGTTCGTTCTAACAATATAATATCTAATATCAGTTAGTTGAACCTAAATAATATGTTTTTATTTATTTAGATATATTTATGGGTTCCATCCATCAGGTAGGCATGCCAGGCACGGTACCTATGTCACTCCATGTAAAGGCTTAGCCATGCCATTTCTGTCCTCATAAAGTTGTCTTTATTGTTGATGTCGGTAATTCAATATCAACCAATACAAAAAGTCTCGTTTATACCTGGGTGGATCCCGTACTTAATGGATTAGTTGTGCCATCAACCAACGTACCTACCTAACTACACATAAAGGCCATCCTAGGTTCATTGTTACTATCTACCTACAGGAATGAAATTGTTGTAATTCACGATTCACGACGATATGGTCCGCTGGGTAACTATGATTGGTTGGTTCTATTTTTATTTTTGCAGTCGGTCACACTCGATCACTCTACCTAATTTTATTCAAATTTAATATCTGCACTGTATTGAAAAAAACATTAATAAAATAATGTTACGATACATTTCTTAGTGTATAATTTTAACTGTTCGGTTACTGTATGTAGGTATACCGTAGCAAGATAATTATATATTTTTATCTATACTGCTCTAAAGTGGTTAAATTGTGTTCTCTAATCAGAAAAGGTCACCAGTGTATGAGTTCTTTCCAGACGGCATTATTACCGACTTGTAAGTATCATTATATATCCAACCATTCACACATGGTACACATCAAGACCATGACAATATAATCATATTTTATTATCACTAGAAGAATCAAATATTATCGGCATTATGCCCTAACACATTACCTACTATTAATTATTTAAAATCGGAGAGAAAAAAACACCGATTATCACCATAGGGGAGGGGGGGACAACGGACAAATCACGTGTAATTTTTTGTTACACTCAAATCCATTAAACAGCATTATAACCAGTAAAAAAAGTCTATACTTTTTTCATAAAACACTTTTTAAATACATAGATACTAATTTTTAAAACTTCGCGAACATTTACTTAGTTGGCAATAAAGTACGTAAATTCAAGTGTTATTTAAGTTGGCAAAAAATTACACGCCATATTGGCTAGGGGGGGAATGTCCAGAAAATATCACCAAATATGACGTTATTAATGGACAAGCCCTAACAATTCTCGCTAATTGTGGGGTTCTTTAGCGAGGAGACGTTTATGAATAAGGGGTTAGGCTTTAGCACTTGACCTGAGATACTTAGGCAACTTGGTGGTCGACTCTGATTACCTTTTGTATTGGTAAGTGAAAGGGTTACACGAGAGTGCATTTAACTAACGACTTGAAAAATCATTTTATTTACTAGTATTTTCAACAGACCTTGGGTACCTATGAACTAGACCCATCTGGGTCTCCAACATGAACAAGGAGGCAAGATAACACGAAGCAAGCAAGACACATTTTAGCTCGTGTGACTACTTTATTTATATACGCATGAAATTTTTGCGTGATGTCTTTGGCTATATTGATAAGCGTAAAATTCGCTCCTCATTGTACAAAGTATGTTGTATTGTTATTCTAAAAACATATCTAAAGGAAACACTACATCATTTCGATACGCGTATTAATTTGTCATTTACATGTTTGCTATCTACGCCATTACATTTTTGGCTCGATGGACGCTATAGCTATACATACTCAAAAACTAAATAATTAGTTGCTTTGAGGAAAATAACTGTAAAAGGCTCTTAAATCATTATATTTCTTTAAGTACGCTATGAACTTATCATAGAACCATATTGTTGGCTTTCGAGGGTCGTGGAGGCTCGGCCCGCTATCTCTTATGGAGCGACGTGCTGGCTCGCTCGACGATTGACGACCTTATCAAAAGGTCGTGACCCTTTCCTTTATTGCTCGCTACACATCAATTATTTTAAGAGCAAAGTTTACTTTGATAACTTGCCCAATCTGTTGGCCATCGCCTACTTTTTGAGCTTTAATTATGGACAATGACGGTTTGCCGAAATTAGTTTTTTAAATTTTAAATGTCAAACGGTGGAAATAGCCATCATTAGCAGCTATTTCGCACCTACGTATTCAGGACATGAGATAATAGTTGGTTGGACTTGGACAACATACATAGGTAACGTAATGTACATATATGTATGTGTAATTCTTAATTAAATTAAATAAAGATTAGGTACAGTCACCATCAGATATATCGGAGCGGCCAGAATGCCCACAAATATCTGAGCAAGGCTCTGATATCACGACGTTAGAGTCCATGTTCAGATTTTTTTGAGCACCTTGCCACCTCAGATATATCTGAGGATGGCGACTGTATCTCTGTACCTATATCTTACCTAAGTATTATTATTATTACTTTAGATAACTCTCTAATTTTACGTTCCTTTTCCAAGATATCAAAGGTTATCTCCGTGTTTAACATGTGGGAACAAGTATCATTTACATTATGAATGCACTTTACATCATTTAATTGACGTGTGTGCAACAAATGGCATTGCACTGCCACTGAGTTCGTAAATATTCCGTGGAACATCTCCGTCCAAGTAATCGTGCTGCTCCATTGACCTATATAAATGCTTCTACAGATAGTAAACTAATTGCGCGAGGAGTTTCCTCACACATGTACCTACTTACCTAAATATACAGTTAAAATATTACACTAAGACTAAATACCTATACATAGCTTCAACTTGTCCTTCCATCGGGTCAACATAGGGCTATACTGTCTTAGAGATAATTTTCAATGTACAAAAATAGCCTCATCTTTATACCGCGTTAAGATTTACGCACGCTCTTAGTGGCACCAAGTGGTCATTATCCAATTTTTAGCCATACATTATTCAATATAGTGTGTTAGGGAGGTCCCTGCTAAGAAATCACGTCTATTTCATTCAGTTATTCTGAGACACAACTCCGTCCCGAACGGTCGGGTTCGGTGAACCGACCGGCAACGGATATAAATCAACTTATAAAGAAAATTAAATTTCATTATAAATCTTTCAAAGCAGCATGACCACCAAGACGGAGCCGGAGAAAATTGGCGAAATGAGTAAGTGAATAACTGATTCGAAAACGTAATACCCTAGAACCACGTTAAATTAGGAATTCATAATACTGATTTTTAAATTCTAAATACGTGTGAAGTATTTTAAATTACCTACACTATTTATTATACATTGCCGACTTAAATTAAACACTAACTGAGATTAGTTAAACTCGAAACACCGATTACTATATCATAAATTCCACTTCATTAATACAGTTTCAGCAAAGTACAGCAACAAATTCTTTACGCACATCTGTTGACTCTTTTTTACGATCTCGAAACTGCGTTGGTGTCCTTCAATCTGACGTTTTTTTATTTATTTTGAGCTCAAGGTAACGTTCGTTCTAATCTCACATAGCATCGTACTTCAAAATTCGCACGGAATGTGGAATTATTGCAAACCGAAAAAATGCCAGTTTTAATTTTGCTGTACATTTAACTATATCATATAAATAACTAGGTAAGTTAGTCTATTGCAGTGATCACTGTCATCAGACATAGTACATTTTGTAGGAATTTCAGTGTAATGTAATAGTAGAAATGTGAATATTGTAGGGACAGGACATGATGAAATTGATGAATTAATGTTCTTATTAGGTACTGTTATTCATCCTAATTAAATATTCCAGCTAGCTATACTTACTGCTAACGATGTTTGCTAATCACAAAAACAAAATTATAAAGTCTAGGTATACATGAAAAAAACTATGAAAATGGATAAACTCGCTCGTAAAGTATCGAAACGTCGGAAAGAAGTTAAAGTTTATTAATATACGCGAGTTTATCCGTTTTCATAGTTTTATTTCATGAGTACATAATCCTTGCGGTAACCGAAGAAAATATTATGTCTAGGTATATCTTAGAGTTTATGTAGGTATCATTATAGCATATAAAAAAGTTTATTCAGATAAAGCACACATTACAGAACAGGCCTACTACCGCGAAAATCGAAATTCGTAAATTTCGAGGATTTTTCTCTGTCACTTAAACGAATGCGTCATTAGAGTGAGAGAGACAAATCCTCGAAATTTACGAATCTCGTTTTTCGCGGTAGGGCCGCAGCATACCTAAAAACAGTGGAAACATTATCTGGGTTGAAAAGTAAAGTTAAATTATGTACCGTCAAATGCGCCAACATTGCCACCACGGGAAAGTTTGCCCGTAACGCAATTTTTTTACAAATCGGTTTGTGGGGTAAATTTAATCAGAGTTCAGGCAACTCCACTATTTTTAGTAGAAACTAGGTTATATGGGTGGCAACACTGCGCATCATATTTGCAGCTAACGTCAATCAGTAGCTTGTTCCAACTCGTTGAGTGCAGTGCGTTATTTGGCGGGCAAATTCTTAGTGAAGTTTCAAGGTGAATTGTGAAAAATGGGGAAGACGCTGGTAGGTAAAACTCATGTCATGTAATAAAATAAGATGTGTAGATTGTTTTTCTGTTAATAAAGTTACTAAAAGCCTATTATTAACGGAGTTATTGTCTTAGAGAATGTTACCCAGCCATGTAGCAGCCGGTCATTGTAAACTTTGCCCATCGCCAAAAACGTCCTAGGGTTGTCACCTCGTTGTATTTACCAGCCTTTGCGAATAAAAGAGGTTATTGTTTTATAAACGAATATTTACATCGTACTTTTGTTTTATTCTTTTTATACTACGAGTATTATCAACAGACTTTAATGTTAAAAGGAAAGTGTTCTCAATTCGTGTGTATTACTATCTCTTTTTGATCACGGGCCTATAAATCTCGGTCTTTTGATAGGCTTGCGCGGGGATACAGATCCAACACGTAGAGGCCCTTTGGAGTAATTTGCTGTGTTTTACACCAGCTGCAACCCATTCACGGGCACAAAAATAGATATCCGTGAACCGGTCCCAGCAGGCATATAGAGGCTATTGGAATGGAAAAGACTAGTGGGTTATGGTGATGAAGGTTGGATGGATAATGGATAATTGGTAGGAGGTAGTACTTACTTAAAATTATAGGTAAGAATTATTATACTTACATTAATTAGGTACGTTTCTTTTAACGTACGTACGTTTTTATTTTCGCCTAAATCTAATTAATCTGTTTTTTTATTTTTATTTCTATACATATTTTATTTTGTATACTTTGAATTGTGTAATTTTAGTTTCATGACGCATTGGCGTTCTGCTGTAATGTCATGTAAACTTTTGTTTTAATAAATAAATAAATAAATATGAACAAGAGTTGATGTTGATTTATTTGAAATTTAACATGTTAATAATTGTTAATTGATATCAAGAATCTTTTTATTGTTTTCAATTAGGTACTCATAGTACCCAAGTATTCTTCTATTATTCAATATTAATAACAAAATATCATCATAAGCTTTGTCTTATTTTACCTTAACGCTTTACACAAATTAATTCAAAAGTGACAACCCTAACACTTTTGAAATCTCAGGTGCCGTTTGTATGGGAAAGGGAAAAAACTGCCAGGTAACATTGCCCACTTGATTTATTCAAAAATTTACACAGTTATCGCTGGGCTGTTTACAGGAAACGGTAGGATTGCCCGTAAGCTAGGTGTGATTTTTGTTTCAAAGCTATACGAGCTATATTTAAGTGCAAAATCGACGTGGGCAATGTTGGCCAAAAGTCCGGATAACTTTACCCGCCCTCAAAATCGCAAAAAATGTAAATAAAATGATGATTTAAAAAATTTTACGAGATACAGACAACTGCACTTGATCACAATATACCTGTTAAGCCAAAAAAAGTAGTAGGCTTTCATAGTTTTTTTTTAAGAAATTCGTGTTTTTTTGAAAAAAGCGGGCAAAGATAGGGCATTTGACGGTAGGTAACATATAAATGCGTGGTGTGTTTAAAAACATACCAGCGTTGACTCTATTTCCAGATTAAAGGATAATTATATTTTCTCAAACATGCAATGAAATGTTGTAGTTACGTGCCTAAAAAGTGGCCGGGAAGTACCTCGTTGCCGGCCTAGGCCGGCAAGTCTCTGTTTTTTAATTTTCATTTGACATAGGGTTGTGACCTAGCATCTTGGCTTTTAGCCAATAATTATCTGTAAGTAATATTAGTATAAAAAAAATTATTGGCAAATTTTTGCAGTTATAATTAGGTATTTAAATTATATCATTTAAAATAAATGTACAATAACTACTCAAAATAATATTTAAAAAGCAGTATTATACGGCGCGATCCGTCGGCCCCGATCACTGCATGCGATTAATTGGACCCAACCGACCGCGTCGTCTAATACCGCTTTTTTACATAAAAAATTTGCAACTTACAAACAGGTCAATCTTAAAAAAAAAATGAGTTGTCGGTGTCGTATTTGACTTTTGTTGTGTTTCAAAGACTTAGTTATGTAGTTGACTTATAATTTCTTAGAAAGAAGATACATTTTTTGTTTCATTTCATTGCATGTTTGAGAAAAGCATTATACATACCTCGGCCATGAAGTGACGGGTTGCCGTCCGAATACTATCCGGCCTCGCTTCGCTCGGCCGTCTACATATATTCGGCCGGCAACCAGTCACTTCCCGGCCTCGGTAGTAATGTACTATTATCTGCGTCGCAGTGACGAGTGTGACAAGACAAGGATAAGGTTGGCAGAGTAAAACACCCAAAAATCGATATAGGTATAAAAATATAAGGTATTATATATTATATCTCTTCTTGAATGTCAAAAATTAATGATGTTTAGGAAATATTCTGTACCGTATTGTCTGGATTTCTGCACTTATTGTTTTTATAATGGGATAATGGCAGACAGTGCTGTTAATGAACGAGAATACTTTTTGACACAAGTAGCGCAGTGTAGCATAAGATACCAACGTGAACTGTTTTAATTGTGTAATTGACAACATGCTAGTATTTAGTAGAAATATTTTAAAAATATAATTATCGATGACAAAAACGGCTAAGGTGCAAAGTGCTGAAGGTTTGTTCAGAACTTAGAGCCTTGTACGTGGTTATGTTGAAAAAGTTAGTTTGAACTGAACTAAAGATAGCCACGTACAATTTAATAAGATATTTATTGCGCCTAAAAGTCGTCTACATTATACCAATTTTTTTGTTCCAGTGTTGGATAATGAAACAAAAGACTCCGAAAGCCAAAAGACGGGTCAAGACCCGTTGGAACGTGCTATCGGCGCCATCGGCAAGTGGCAGATATGGGTCTGTTTCGTCGTGTTCCTTGTCAAGTTCCCCGTGGCTTGGCATCAAATGAGCATCATCTTCCTTGCGCCCCCAACGAATTTTACTTGTGGAGAAGAATCCAGCACCTTCGACAACGTCTGCCACGCCAACTGCACTACCTACAAATATGATCACAGCATCTTTAAAGAGACCATCATCTCGCAATGGGATCTCGTCTGCGACCGACAATGGCTAAAGAATCTCACACAAACTTTCTTCATGCTCGGCATCCTTGTTGGCAACATGGTCTTCGGCCACTTATCCGATCGGTAAGTTTAGCGTGGGTGTCACGAGTGATATCTTGACAAGAAGTTATGACCGTCGTTTTGCATAAATTGGCACATCCTGCCTGAGATTGGGCTCCGGAAACGATTACTTATTACCAGCCATTGACCTACTTGTAAATTTGTAAGTGCAAAATGACCACCTTCATTGAATTCCATATTATCTGTCATGTTACATATCGAATGCAGTTAAGATTTAAATAAAGAAACAAATTTAGTGCCTTGGTTTTTCAGTACTGCCTCAATATATTGATTCCTAATACAAAAGTTACAAAACGATTATTTCGTTCTTCCAGGTTCGGTCGACGAATGCCATTCTTAGCAGCGGTGTTCCTGCAACTTATCTCAGGCGTGGCGACGGCGTATTCTGTGAACTGGTACATGTTCACTGCTCTTCGATTCATGCTGGCGGTCGCTACTGGAGGCACCATGGTCACCAGCTTCGTACTCACCATGGAACTCGTCGGCGCCAAATACAGAGACACTGTTGGAATCATCTACCAGATACCCTTCAATCTCGGACATCTGTCACTATCAGCATTCGGCTACTACCTTAGAGATTGGGATAAATTCCAACTGGCTATCTCGCTGCCTTCCATTGTGTTCCTGAGCTACTATTATTTGCTGCCCGAATCGCCAAGGTGGCTTATCACAGTTGGAAGAACGGATGATGCCGTTAAGATCATGACAGTCGCTGCTAAGAGGTAAGATGCGTTAAAGAGTACCTTGAAGTAATTAGTTTCATTCACGAAGACGCGTATATTTTGTCCAAATTAATATTTAATGACTTAAGAGTAAATGGCTTGTACGAATAAAATAGCACGCATTAACAAATGACTTAAAACATTGTATTTTAGGCATATTGCATAAACGTTAGGATATCAATCAAAATGATTCCCAGCTGCCAATGTACCCAGGAGAAGTTTCATAAGTTGGGATTGGGAAAATTCTACATATGTATATGTAGATAAGGTTCTCGGAAATTAAAATTTTACAAGCCATCTAAACATGCCAAAACCATTGTATATACCTTTTAAGGTATATTTTATCCCTTGTTTACTAAATTGTGAAATTCAATATTCTTCACAACACTTTTTTACAAGTTCTCATCGAAACATTCTCAATGAGAACTTACTCTTAAATCCTCATGAATGTTTTCGGACATTTCCGAGTATATTCCCGCAATTTTGAGAATATTCTGCTAGGTACTTGTACATTGCTATTACCAGCCCTGTCCATTTCGTCAACCAAGTACCAACAATTTTATTTAGAGCTTAGATAAAAAATATTAGAGGATGTGCAGTGGCAGTCTATTAAATTATTTCAAATCAAGATTGCGAATTTAGTACTGACCTGATTGTGTGTTAGGTATTTACTTACACGTGTGTTACGTTAATTTAGTTAATCAAAAATACAGGATTCATTCTTAGATCCTAAGCGTTTTTGTCTTGTTTTCCAGAAACGGACGACCAACGGAGAACATCTCCTCAACCACCCAAAAGCTATGCGTGGACGTGAGCAAGCCCGAACACGTGTCGTTCCTGGCGCTGTTCGCGCACCCGCGGCTGCGCATACGCACGCTGGCCATCTGCTTCAACTGGTTCGTCTGCGGCCTCTGCTTCTTCGGCGTGTCGCAGTACATCGGCCATGTTGGCGGGAACATCTTCACTAATGTCGCCATTTCTGCTGCTATAGCGGTAAGCAATATTTTTAAAAATTTATACAAGGTTACCATGACATCTTAAATGCGATTCAGTTTAGGTACAGCTTGTCAATTTTTGACAGTTATTCTATGGACCTGACACATCGCGATTTAGTTAAGGCCTTCCTGTGTTAGGCCGTGGTAGCCTCTCAGATGATTGAAATTAACTGAAGATTCTTGGACTTTATGCCAATTATAGACAATAATAGTGTTACGTATGAATATTTTTTATTCTAAGTATATTTTATTTTTATTTTAAACAATATTTTTATAGTATTATTTAAATTAAATTACGTACCAATGGGTATAATAAAATTATCAAGCAGGCGTTTATACAAACATGTGGAGGTCGTAACGTAATAATGCAGCTACGTTCATCTCAGGCGTTCATAAAATAATTAAATGAGATACGCCCAGGCCAATTTGTGAATTGTTTGGGGATTGGGACTTAATCAAATCTACGTTATGTCCAATAAAATATTACGGTGTGACCATGTAACATTTTTTTTCTGTTGTCCCTGCATAAAGTTAGCTCAATATAAAATCGTATCTCAATATGTTACTCACATCTTTTATCTTTTCATTCACACCAATACAAAATAATCCCAAAATGTCCCAAGATATTTATTTATTTATTTTTATTTTTTATACAAAATAATCCTTATTATCATCATCTTTGGAACTGTGTATACTTATACTTCGTGATTCTGAGTAGAAATAACCCAAAATTGACACATAAAATCAAAATTATGAAAATGGACAAAATAAAAAGAAATATTCACCTTTCGTAGCACAGTAGAAACGATCGTAATTTTTGTTTTCATGAAGTCCTTAACAATGTACTTTTTTTTGCGATCGACCCTTTCTCCTACTTCTTTTTAATCAAATAAGATAGTTTATTGGCACACTATAGAAATAAAATGAAAACAAATGCCTAATAGTTTTCTTTAAATAAAAAACAATGTCTTACTTGACGTATCATGGTTGGTTAGTTAGACTTGTACATTTACGAGATTATTTATTGTTTATTTTCTGATTTATCGTAGAAAATTTAATAATTATTTATTATGTCAGAATGACGTAATAAACGATAATTTTAATACGTATATTATTTTTGAAACAAATATATATTATACATGTATTTCTGTCTATGTGTTTATTATGTTCCTATTTATTTTCATTTAAATTCGCTTAACTTAGATATACTCGTAGTATGGCTAGGGTTTTACTCAGTTGAGGCACAGACAGAGAGAATCATACCGTCTATTTTTTATCTTAATCTTTTTGACTTAAAAAAGAAAAGCATATAGCGATTTCTTCCTTTCCTACTATTATTGCCAAAGTTAGTTTAACATGCTTATACTTACTTTCTTATTCAGAAATCCTTTTCCTAAAATGTCAAAGAAAATTACGCATTAAAAACATACCTTAATTAAAATTTACTTTCGCTAAAACCTGTACAGTACAAATTTATTTTCCTTAGACACAACGACCCTACGATCTGTAGGTTGACGAAATAATATTAATTTCTTGAAATTTTAACATAACGCCATTGGATACGTAATCGAGCATACCAATATCACGTTTTACGTACCTAAAGTATATTGATTTCTTAAAATATTTTGAAATCTCATATCGCGTCCTTGTAAGTCAGTCTATGTAGCTTATCAGTGGTGTAGACCATTTTTGGGTTAGCAATCACAACACATCTGTTATCGTCATCCAATTAAATACTCATACACGTGTCAAATGTTTTAGCTCAGTACAGTAGTCCACGAGCGCGTCAGTAGCGTAGCAAGCAACTTGATCCCATTATTCCTTGTTTAGACGTTGTATTGTATCTTAAACAGTTATTTCCGAACATTTTTTGTAACAAGATGCTTAAAAGGCGGTCACGCGATAAGGACATGACGAAGCGTGTAGAGTTTTAAATCAAATAGCATTAAGATGCGTGAAATGCTTATTAAATTCATTATTTTACCTACTCATAATGTACAATGTATTTCATAATAATAATAATATTGTTTGTTTATTTCCAGGTACCTGGCACTTTGATCTCTATCTACGCAAACCGAGTCCTCGGGCGGAAGATAACGCTTATCAGTTCTAACTGTATCACCGGGCTTAGCTGCCTTCTCATCACTGTAGTCCCAGCACATTCTGGAGCGAGCCACCTCACACTCGGATGCATCGGCCTCTGGGGCATGAGTATATCTTTCTCCACCGTTTACTTGTATGCGGGAGAAATATTCCCCACAGTCGTCAGAAACTCCGGAGTAGGACTTTCTTCGACTGTAGCTAGAGTAGGTTCTATGGTTGCTCCGTTCGTAGCAACCCTGTCTACCACCAGCGCGTGGTTGCCACCTCTAGTTTTCGGCATCACGCCGCTTATTGGAGCTGGACTTTGCATACTTTTACCTGACACGAGAGGACGAAAGTTACCTGACACAATAGAAGAAGGTGAAAAAGCGTGAGGTGTTATTTTAATTTCAATGAGTATTCTATTCGTTTGTGCCTTTTATTTATTAATTAAGATATAAATGTTAAATAGTTGTTACTCATAAATAAGAGGCTTTTATTAATTTTTCTACGAAACAAATATAAGGTTGTATTACGGACGAAGTTGTGAAATGGCAGACTTGCGGCCCTTGTTAGGGTTCAATCTTGCGAATGAAATAATTATGGACCATGACCGTTAGCAAAAAAATTGTAACATTAGCTGACAGTACTCCGCTACAAGACTAAAGGTCTATTCTGTTATAGGCTGTGATAATTTGTAAAATACCTAGGTACGTGTATTAAGTAACGGATTAAGAATAAATAAAAAAAATATAATTAGATATAAATAGTCTTGATTTCCCTCTCCTCCTATCCACTAGACTAGACACATCACACATATAAGGCGGAAACGCAGCCTTAAGTCTAGGTGAGCGATTTTCAAAGTTCAAACATTCCAATTAATAAAAAGTAGCGCTCTCTACTTTTGAGAAACAATAAAATAATTAATGAGTGAAACTACAATGAAAGAACAATGACTTCGTTTTTTATAATCGGCCCTACAGAAGATCTAATCTTTGCATAGGTACCTATTAAGTATCAGCATACTTTATAGTTTAAGTACATAGTACATCCTAAAAACAGAATATATTTATAAATCCTAAAAAAAGAGCTACTGTACGTCACATGTAGTCACTTATCGTATGATATGTATAATATTCAGGGTTAGTAAACTCACATGAATCGCGTGATACAGTAAATATAAGTACCTATGTATCTGCCTCATTAAAGTCTCGTTTACGCGAATCGAATTTAGATTATTTTAGATTGACTCGAAATTAAACGCCTGTCAAACAAAAACGTGAAACCTACTGATATAATATTTCTTTTCTTTATTTCTTACAATGTAATATGTTTACTGATATAAGCCTCCCGCGACACAGAGTGTTAGAACTTTACTCTAAAACTCATTTGGATCGATTGCAAAAAAAATGTTACCTAAGCGCTTAATTAAAACGAAAATCATGATGGTTTCCACTGTGTTACGAAAGTTAGTCATACGATCTCTTCGTAACACAAATGTGACGTTAAATTCTGCTATCATTAAAAAACTATAAATTTTGTATAAAAAATGCAATCGACCCATCTCACTCGCTCGGTTTTTATTCGAAAATGTATATTATGTGTGAATTAGTATGTGAAAATTGTAAAGAATTCTCACGAACTCTGGCAATATCTAATGCTATATAATTATATGTATAAATAAATTACCTAACTTTGACGTTTTTACGTTTATACAAATCAACCTAGCCCTAAACTGAGCAGAGCCACGAGTGCTTATTAGTACTTCGAATATTCACAGAGCCATATTTTTTAAAGTTGTCATTGGTCTTAACGTGGTAATTTTATTATTGCTCGCTTCTCGGAGAGAAAAACTAACTGGTCAAAATTAGATATATGAAAACAACCCATGGGCGGTAATTCGTACCTAGATACTGAAATCAAATAGGTAAAGGCCATGACTTAAAAAAAAAATATGTTAAAAATTTCTTAGTAATGCGGCGGCAGCTCCTGGTAGGTATAGGTACACAGGAATCTCTAAACTCGCGTCAACTTTGTCAATGTTAACTATAAAAAATCGTACGAAATTTATATTTCACGCAGGTTACTCGCGTTTTTAAGTCGAAAAATGTTCTTTGTCGCGCAGCCATAACGATATTAGCGATTGGCTCTTGAAGAAGCTCCTAATGTACGGAGCGATACATGTCGAGCATTTTTCGACTTAAAAACGCGAATAACCCGCGTGAAATATAATTTTAGTATGAATGAGTCTCATGAGAGTTTTGTGTAAAAATCATAATAAAAGTAAAGTTCTACTAGAATAGATGACAATTGGCGAAAAAGCCAAATGTGAAAAATGTAACCCCTGGTGAATATTGAAAACGGGGCTGAAACGACGTGGTCAATTTTGAAGTTAAGTGACATGATTTTTTTTATAAAAGTTATGGGTATATATATATATATATATAGTTCATACAAACTACTAACCCGATTTGAAGCCGTGATTGCGGCTTCAAATCGGGTTAATAGTTTGTATGAACAACGTGTACATATCTACATTTTTTAAAACCATTAATCACATTTTTAGAAGATGAAATAGGTAGTCGATCACTGTATGAAAATAATATCATAATATGCGGATGTAGTCGCAGATGGAAAGCTAGTAGGTATTAGTAGGTACTTATAATTAATGCATATTTATGTATAAAAATACAATTTACTAATCATTGAGAATACTTTACAAACTTAATCTAAGATAATATACATAGCATCGATATCTCAAGTAATCCTACGTGATAAGTACCTACCGTTGTGTAAAATACGGATGCAACATAGCACATAAGATTTTACGCTTTTAATTTAAGGACGTACTACCTACTGAGCATTATGCTATCAGTGATCTCTGTCCACTGCCTTAATTAAACTATAATGTTGGATATAAAAACCCTTTTTTAAAGCAGATCTGTCAGATTAATCTTTTCTGTTCTTTTCTTTTATATGCCCGGGAAACAGGCTACCTAATAGTCCTAATTTTATCGAACGGATAGATTTATCCGGTGAATGTGGAACAGGCCGTAAGTGTTGTACTTAGTTCTGCATGTATTTTTAGAAACTGGTCAGTTTTTGTCATTGAAGTACTTAATTGTTGAAACGTCATACAACGTTGAAATCCTAGCAGACCACGAAATGGCAGTTAATTCTTTTGAAAGGGCAACTTGGTAAGACAATAAACAATATCATTTATTTTTATAGTTTTTACGGATTACAGGTACATCATACTGCCTTTTGTGCGGATAATGTAATGACGGCGTGACGTGTAATTTGTAAACTATAATACTATATAGAATTTTAGTTTTTACAATTACACTTCCCTTTAAGGTAAATACAGGGTGTTACCATGACCCGGGCTTTTACGAAAATGGGTAATAATACGCATTACTAGCAATCGTTTTCCAGTTTGACAAATATTTAAATTGACCGTAGGTACAATTACGTTTATTTCCTCCGAACGATCAATATAACGCGATCAATATAATAAATACAATTGTCAAACTTTGCGAGTGGCTGCGATCTGTTATTGTCAAGTGCAAATTAATGATTCATTTTGAAGTACATTGCTTCTCAATTAACTTTTCTTAGAAACATAATTACTTTTAAAATTAGAGTTTTGAATTAAATAAGGCTCACGGTTTGGCAAAATCTACATCGCATTCCTCGGTTTCAATAAGAGCCTGTACCATGTTAAGAAACTGTATATACATATGTATATATGCCGGTTCATTTTGTATACTTAATCATATCATACTATGGTGAACCTCAACTCAGAAAAGTGGATGAAATGTATAATGCATTGTAGTCACCGCAGAACAGAAATGAATGTCAGCAATATGCAGATTTTTAGCGGAACAGCTTTCACCGTTTAAAACTGAAAAACCTGTATTTTCATTAGTACCTACCGTAGAACTTCTTTCATACAATTTTATAATCGTATACATATATCATACTGTACCGAGGACAGGATTTTCCATGAACCAGTTTAAATTGTATTTCAACTAATTAAATATTTGGGAGCATGACGTTTTATAAACAATAAGTATTTTTTACACTTTCGCTGTGCGCTGGACGGGGTCAGCAAAGGGTGCGTGATGCGATGTAATTCTCCTTGGTTACTGGTGGGGGACTATCCCACAACAATTCGAGGTAAGCATACGTATACCTGAGCCGTAGCATAATGGACGAGACATTCCGCGGCCATTCCGATTCAATGCTCGATAACAGCGGTCGAGCGAAGACGCGAGACGGCTGTTACTTCGCTTCGTTTAGCTATTTCATACGATCCCAGAATAAAAAACGCCGGTTCTTTTTTAACCTCCAACAGTCAGTGTGTGTAACACGTGTTTTATACGACCGCATATGGAAAAACTTGATTTAAAAATATCCGATCCAACTTCAGTTTGTGCAGACATTAAAAATATATCATACTTATTCAGTTGCGGTAAGTAGTCTACCATGTGTTGATTTAACGTGCGTTACAGTGTTGTTATTGTGTAGGCAAAGTGTTTTGTGTGAATGATATTTTAATGGGACCCGGAAAAACGTATTTAAAAAACTCGACGCGTATCATGAAGTTTCAGTTTGTATCCAAATCTCGTTCAATGACGATCGCTGGCTAATAAACGTATCTAAAGACCGTGTAATCGCCAAACATATTTACCAACTGTATTGTAAGTAGTTACTTTAAATATATTTTAATTTACAGCTGAAAAATGTCGTTCACTGAAGATCGTATTGAGCAAATTATTGGGCGATTTGGAAGATACCAAGTGTGGATATTATTTCTGGTGACTCTGGGACGGTATCCCGCCGAATTCCAGCTCGTGAATGTGGTGTTCATAGTCCCCAGCGTGGAATTCGTGTGTAGGGATGAAGACGCCTTTAACCTGACCAACCACTGCCCTTGTCAACAACCAGAATATGACCAAAGCACCATTCTCAGCTCCGTAACAACTGAATGGAACCTTATATGCAGCAGGAGTCATCTAGCGAGCTTGGCACAATCCATACTTCAGATTGGTATTCTGGCCGGCAGTTTGGCATTTGGACATATTTCAGACAGGTGAGCTAAGCAGAAATAATCCTGTAAAAATAATCTTATCGATTATTTTCTACGACCTTGCATAGTCATGGTCATGGTCTAATCCTGCACATAATTTATTTCAATCAATAATCATTATCTGCAGGCTGATGATCCCATTATTATCGTTTGTCATCGTTGCACATCACGTCCTAACTGAAGTAGTATTTAGGTACCATTATTATAACATTTAGGTACAACGAGACTGCACAGGGTTTTTTTTATTTCCATTTAAGGGAAGCTTGATTAGGTCAAATATAATTAATTTCTCTAAGAAACTAATGTGTTAACATTTAATGTTATTGATTCATTAAAAAAATAAGCTTAATGACTGAAAAAGTCTACTGTACCTCTACCTGTCTGTTAAATGGAAGTAAAACAATATTTTTTTTGTGTTGCGAATGTATAGGTACTTATGCCAATTCAATGATTGAATGATAGATAATAAATTAAATTAGTACCTATGTATGCACTCTGATAGGCCAATGAAAATATTAAGCATGCTTTCGTAATGCTGGTTTATGAGTAGTAAAGTAAACATTATTATTTTCAAATGAAAACTTTGTTAAGGTGAAAGTTTTGAACAAATATGTACCTACGTATTAAAGATATTTCCGGGTGCTTAGACAAGTTGCCAATCGCTAACGCTTAGTCGTTAATCGTAAACGAAAGGCAGCTAACTGTTTTTGTCGCACTAATATGAAAGAGTGACAGAGAGGGAAATTTACGATACGCTACTAAGCGTTAGTGATTGGCAAATTGGCTAAGCATCCAGATTTTACTTTTCATTTCACATAGGTATATAGTATTGTATGTAGATTTCGTAGGTACCTTAGATTAGCTTAGAATTCATATAACTTGTTATTTGCTTATGTACCTAAGTACCTATAACAGTATTTTCGGCTAGTCTTATTTATCATGACATACCTACTTCTGGTATTTTATTTTACTTGAACTTATCTTTCCGGTATGTTGCATAAAAATATATTTCAGATATAGAAAAAGTAGTTTGCATCCCATTTTTACATACCTACCTAATACACTGTGGTGGCTATAAAATGTTGACATAATATTTTTTAGATATGGACGTAAAATCGCTGTCGTGCTAGCGCTGTTTCTTGAAGCAGTCTTTGTCACAATTTCAGCGTTTGTGACTGAGTTCTGGATGTTCATGATCAGTCGGTTCCTAATCGGGACGGCACTGGGCGGCACCATGTTGTGCTGTTTCGTGCTGCTCGTGGAGCTCAGTGGACGCACGATGAGGCCCTACATCATGGGGCTGTGCGAGGTTCCCTACGTCTCGGGCTACGTGGCGCTACCCATCATAGCGTACTTTGTGAGGGACTGGAGGCCCTTACAGCTAGTCACGGGCGCGCCATGGCTACTGACATTAGCATTTTACTGGATGCTGCCCGAATCTCCTCGGTGGCTTATTACGGTGGGAAGGAAAAAGGAAGCCATAGAACTTCTTACATACATAGCCAAAAGGTAAGCATTGAAATTAACGCGATTGTCGTTGTATATGTACTGGTTTAGAATTCCCATCCTAAAATTCATTCCCTATTTGTTTCAGAAATAATCGCCCAACTGACAATATCGCAACCATTGTAAATGAAGTTGAGAAGGAATCAATGTCAACAAATGAAAATAAACATGGCAGCTATCTCGATCTGTTCAAAACGCCGAAGATCAGAAAGTACACCATTATTTCAGCATTAGTTTGGATGTGTTGTTCCCATACGTTTTTCGGGATAAACCAGTACGTGGGTTTACTCCAGGGTAACCTGTACGTGAACGTGCTTGTGACGGCAGCCAGCAATGCTCCTGGAGTCATCATAGTAGTCATTGCTACGTTACACTTCAAAAGGAGAGCGACTCTCATAGCTAGCTTCGCTATCGCCGGAGCGTCGTTTGTAGTTTTTGTCTTAGTTCCTAGCCATCTACAGTGGGTCACTCTAATGTTTGCCATTATTGGCCAAATGGGTGTCTACACTGCTTTCATGCAGATATACATGTATTCATCAGAAATGTTCCCGACAGTAGTGAGAAACTCTGCATTAGGGTTTTCATCAGTGTTCGCTAGACTGCGCGGTTTTATAGCGCCGTATGTTGTCAATATTGGCATAGAGTGGGCGTCAATACTAATATTTAGTGCTGCGGCATTTGGAGCCGCTATCTTATGTTGCTTCTTCCCAGAAACTAAGGGAATTGTTTTATCAAACGCAATAGACCAAGTAGAAGATAAAGGCAAAAGGTCGTCTGAAAAAATGTATTTATCTGCATCACCATCACCAACGTAACACATTTAAATTTATTACTAGTTAGTACCTAGTTATCAACATACCTAATTATTAAGTATAACAAATCGATTTAACTTTCCTCGTTCCTAATAAAGAAAAGTATTAACGTTGGTACTTAGAAACCCGCATCTTCTTAAAAGCTATTGAAATCAATTGTAAAGAATGATGTGATTGTTATCATGACACTGTTACTAAGAACTCGAATTATGTTTCAAGTGGTTCTCTGTATGCCGACGTGTTGCATTTATTACAGTGCAGTCAGTGCAATCTCACAATTTGTAGATACAAACAGAATAAGTCTTTCTTTGACGTCGAAGAGAGGAAACAAAGGCAGCACAAACACAGGTGAATGTGATATCTAATTTTTAGTATTATAGTATGTATGTAATAATGATAATGTAACGTTAATGTATAATCCTTATTAATGTAGGTACATACAATCTTTGGCATGTAGTGAGAATTCACAGAATATAACGCACATTCACGACTTAACTTAATTTACATTTTTATTTCTTTCCTAATTAACTAGACTATACATTTAGACTTTCGGATAATTTATATTGAATATTCTGAAATCCTCCGAAGTACCAGGTAACGAATGTAAATAGTAGACTATGGTATATGACCCAGAATCGGAAGAGGAGGTTTGTGAGCAGCGCGTAGGTGAAGAGAGTGTCGACGAGGGTCCAGAAGATGAAGGCGAGCGCCGCCGTCTGGAGCGAGCGCGGGGGTCTCTGCGGGGGCGGCCTCTTTGTTGTGCTGTCTACAAATTGTCCTGCGAATAAAAAAAAACTTTAGGGCCGGTTTCACCATTCCGGAATGAAATAGCGTGTATAAATGTTAGCTGTCCTTTTATTTTATCTGAAAGATATATCCGAGAATTGTAAAATGATCATTGCAAATCATTACAAAAAAAAATTTACAGCTAAATTTGCGTGTATTTGCATCAAAACGATTTGTTCTTCGTCAATACTCGGAAACAAAATAATTTCTGTCATCCTCAAAAGCTTACTTGGTATTGGTATAGTACGGTCAAACTTTACATTAAACTCGCAAAGCATGCAGTATAGTTAGCTGCATTTTTGGTATGTTGTTTAGACACCATACGGCACTACAAAACCACATTTGGCAAGCAAAAAAAAGTTGTGCTAGATATTATGTTGTACGTGAAAAACTGCGAAATTTACGGTAATTTTCTAGTTTCTGTTTTTTATTAAAAAACCTTACGTTTTTTGATATCATATGTTAAAAAGCGCTTAAAGATTAATTTTCCAACAAGGTAAATTAACATGCATTACCTACCGTAGGTCTTAAAGTTTCAGAGATTCAAGACTTCAGAAAGTACTATTTTTTTGTAAACTAGCGTTATTTAGAGTTTTGCTAACGTTTTCGGCTTAATATCACCTCACCTAATTATGCTACGAAAAACATGCAATAATGACCTTATAGTGCATTTAATATTATTTCATTCAAGGGTAAAATTAGGTCAGTAAACTTTGTAATTGAAAATAAAAACAGGAAATTCAGAAGGCAGGAGGCCTGCTATCTAAGTTTTTCATACAAATCGCAAGTCGTGTTGCAAAGCTGCAATTTTGTTATAATATTATATAAGCTCTATAACGATGTACGAAAATGCATATTACACGAAAAACAAAACAAGAATTTCGGCATAGGACGTAAAAATCTGAAAAAAAACGGCCATTTTTTACATTTTGACGTTTAATTAAAAAACTATTATCTTTTTGACGCTAATTGCCATAAAAAAAAAGAATATTAAATTTGAAAGGATTTCAGCTACCTTGCATCACCGTAAGTTATATAGATTTTGAGATAGGACATTTCAAATAGTGCCCTTCATTAAGTTAAGAAAAATTTAATGCATGTTTTGAAGCCTCGTATACCTCCAACCATAAGACTTACAGTAATGGTTATCGGCTCAACTTGTTCCAAATTTAATGTAGTTATTATCTACAATTACTTTTTTTTCTTAGCGTGAAGGTTTTGCTAATAATTTAGTGAATAACTTTAACGTAACCTAAAATTTGTTTACGTTTTGATAAGAGAGCACTCTTTGAAATATCGTATCTCAAAAAATATGTAACATACGGTGATGCAACGTAGCTCAAATCTTTTCCAATTTAATTTTCTTATTAAGTTTTATAGCAATTAGTATCAAAAAGATAATAGTTTTTTAGTTAAACGTCAGAAACTTAAAAAAGAAAGATTTTTTTTCCACTTTTTACGTCCTATGCCGAAATTTATTTTTTAGTCTTTCTTGTAATATGCATTTTCATACATCCCTATAGGGCCTATACAATATACTGAAATTGCAGCTTTGCAACACGACTTGCGATTTGTATCAAAAACTTAGATGACGGGCCTCCTGCCTTTTGAATTTCGCGTTTTTATTTTCAATCACAAAGTTTACTGACTTGATTTTACCCTTAAATGAAAGAACATTAAGTGCGCTATAAGGTCATTATTGGATATTTTTCGTAACGTAATTAGGTGAGGCGATATTAAGCCGAAAACGTTAGCAACACTCAAAATAACGCTAATTTACAAAAAATAGTACTTTCGGAAGTCTTGAATCTCTGAAACTATAAGACCTACGGTAATGCATGTTAATTTAACTTGTTGGAAATTTATTAATCTTTAAACGTTTTATAACATATGATATCAAAAAACGTAAGGTTTTCTTAATAAAAATCAGAAACTAAAAAAATTCCGTAACTTTTGCAGTTTTTCACGTAATACGCAGCTAGCACAACTTTTTTTTGCTTGCAAAATGTGGTGTTACTTATACCGCCCTATGGTGCTAAACAACATACCAAAAATGCAGCGATACTACTTGATTTGCGAGTTTAGGGTAAAATGATGTACGGTTTGACCGTACTAGTAAGCCATAATTGAGAATTGAGCTGACCGTGGAAGTGGAACTACTTAGGTCGATTTGTGTAAGTTGGTCTCATGAAATTTAATTAATGATCACGAAAAGTTTACTACCTGTTATATTTAGGTACAGTCTTTGCTTTTAACGGATTAGGTACTTACCTATCAATAAGCACGATTACCAATTATATTAAAAGCGCAGTATTATCGATTTCAGACGATGTAACCTCTGTAAACACGACCTAAATTGTATGCTCAGACAATAAACTTTTTTTTTCATATTTGACAATTGAGCTGACCGTGGAAGTGGAACTACTTAGGTCGATTAGTGTAAGTTGGTCTCATGAAATTTTATTAATGATAATGAAAAGTTTACTGCATGTTATATTTAGGTACAGTCTTTGCTTTTAACGGATTAGGTAATTAGTAACGAACCAGATTAGTAAACAAAGAACCTTGTTTAAAATTACGAGCTCACTCTACATAATTACATAATATCGAGTGAACTTTAAAGTTCAGTTGGTATGTTCAACAATTCTAAGAAGCATAATTTATTTAAGTAATCGTCCAAGTCGAGTTTCATTTGAGGTTCATACAATCATAATAATCTTTCCTGATATGGACATTGTAGGTCTAATTTAAGATCAAACGTATAATGCTCATTCATGATTTGTCGTCTAATCTTTCTCAAAATGTATACAATAGGTATATAATTACAAATGATATATATTATAAACCATACAGGCACACAAACGAGATGTTAACTGTTGGTTGACCCTTCTTTTTTAAAGCAAGACTAAGTCCCACTTCTCAAGTTAAATTGACTTATTAAAAAACCGGCCAAGAACATGCCGGGCCACTGAGTGCAAGGTTCCGTAGTTATTCAAAAACGTCTGGGCCGCTTACGTTCAAAATAGTTTTATTTTAAAGTATTCTATAAGCCCACTATTCATGACTTTTTTCAAATTTTTTAGACCTACGGATCAAAAGTTAGAGAATTTTTAGGACAATCTTTTTTCTTCTGGAGCGATTATTTTCTAAAATATGGACTTTAGAACTTTCTTTATAGACCATTATTATTTTTGAGAGATCTATTCAAGGATACCCCACACTATAGGATAACAGCAAAAAAAATATTCCCCACTTCACCAGTTGGGGAGGTACCCGAAAAAAAATGTTTTCTAGTTTTTATTGTACCACTTTGTTGGCATGATACCTGTACTAAATAATACGTACCAAATTTGAGATTTCTAACTGAGCTTTGCTGCGGACAGACGGACAGACGGACATGGCGAAACTATAAGGGTTCCGTTTTAATTCTAAAAATCCGACCAATTGCGAATCGTCTGCTTTTTGGAATGGGTTTTGGGTTTTTGTTTTGGTATAACCAAAGATTAAATTCCTAGAATTTGTAGACACCTGTGAGGACTTATTAGCAAAAAAACTCGGAATGTTTGCACAAACGGCTCCATTAAATGGATGGGACACTCAGTGGATAGAGGAATCCAGAATCTGAGTGAATTTCACTTAAGTTAGAACTAAGTAGTTTCTTCTAGTAACAGGAAAAATAATCTACTACTACCTATCTGTTACCCTTTGATTAAGTATTTTGGTAAGTTCGGTACTTCCCGTGTGTACTTTGTGTGCTTCTGTTTTATTCTTCAAATATATTATTTATCTAGGCACATTTTAATAAGGTACCTACCAATTTCAACATTTTATCGAAAAATGTATTAAGTAGTTTACCGAGTAATGAACACCATGCATTAGCATGACAATTTACTTATCTGAAATGTATTTATTTTGCGATAGTAACAATAAATAATTCTGCTTCTTCAGGCCAATAAAGATTACTGTCATATCTTTACGAACGCTGTCTAGACGTAATCCACTTGATCATTGAAATTGTAATTTAAAGATTTAACATGTTTCCTACCGTTTTTATGGAATTTTCGTAAACTAGTTTCCTTTTCTCTCCAACGGTCATTCAGCCATGATTTTAGCGCATCATCCTCGTGTGGAAGGTCTTCGATGGGATAGCTGAAAAAAAAATATTTTAAGGTAAATATTACCCAAATCGACTTGTTCCAGACTTATAGATATACAGGGCGTCCCACGGCGATGCCACATGGAGGGAAAGTACCTTAAATATCATAGATAGCGTATTTTGCTGAAAGAAGACTTTATTTTATTTTGAAAATTAAATAATACTGCAAAAACAAAATTTGCTTTTTCTAGGCATCGAACCTACTTTAAAACAAAAAAAATTTTTTCGTAATTTTATTCTGTCATTCAAAAGAATGGATAAAAATAACAATTTCCCTTAAGAAACATAGTATCTAAAACTAAAAGAATAACCAAAAAAGTTTGGTTCAAAATTAGAAAAAAAATTGTAGTCGGTTCGATTTCCGGGTGAAGCAAGTATTTTTTTGAAAAATTTTGAATGCAGAATTACTACATTTTAAAAATAAAATAAAGTCTTCTTTCAGCAAAATACGCTATCTATGATATTTAAGGTACTTTCCCTCCATGTGGCATCGCCGTGGGACACCCTGTATATTATGTTTATAGACGAGTATCGAGATTTTTTAAAAGCCTACACGATTACTTTTTATAAGGCACTCTTCCGATTGGTGGTCTTATTAGGAGATAGATTTAGACTAATTGGCTAATAATCCTCCTTAAAATAATGTCGACGATGAACTTAATAAAGACAAGAAATGTATCCCATTTTACGAGCGCGCAAAAAAGAAGTCTCGTGTCGAGCATGACTCCCCTAATAGTCTTTCTTACCTACAAAAGGCTAATAATAATTGGATATTTCATCAAATCATTATAAATAGATTCATTTTTATTAAATTATCTTAATTCTTGTAAAGTCACCATTAGGGTGGTTCAAGTTTGTGTGGAAAAAATACGTTTTATGGGGCACCCCCTTATTTGATAATAAATTTTTGGGTAATCCTGGTCACCATCAGTTATATAGGAGCGGCTACGGTGCTCAAAAATATCTGACCATGCACTCTAACCAAGATAGACCTGTTCAGTTGTTTGTAAGTAGGTACCGTAAACTGGGGTTACATTGATCAATTTTAAAGTTTAAACTTCAATATCTTCTAAAATTAGGCGTAAAAAATTCCAAAAATAAAATAGTGACATCAACTTTTTGTTTTCTTTATCGGTAAAAAAATTTGAAACGCTACTTTAAAAATGTATGAAGATAGAAGAATAAAACGTTGTGATCAAAGTTCAACTGACATTGGGGTTACTTTGATACCTTATGTTTTTTGAGGGTAATTAAATGTAAACCCTTACAGGAGTACTTACTCCTAAGGAAATAAATAAATCCGTTCGCAGTATCAAAAGTTACAACAATTTACGTCGGTTTGGGGTTATTTTGATCAAATATTTGTGATCAAAGTAACCCCGAAAGATAATAAAAAAACTTCAGTATTCAACTTTATTAAAAACAAAAATCAAACATTGAAAAGAGAACAATCTTCCTATAAAATAAACAGTCAAATGGATAGACATACTATAACCAACTATACGTAAGATTCTGATCAATGTGACCCCATGTAGGTGATCAAAGACACCCCATTAAATAAAAACAATTGTTATAAGTACTAAGTTTGAATTGAAGACCCCAAAAACGTTATACATATTTGTATACCTAAACACACTTGTAACAAGTTAATTTTGATTAAGAAGCATTTACCTCGCTACCCTTATTGTTAGTTTAGAAGTTATTTCACACACAAAAAAAGCAAAAAATATACGTAAATATAAATACAGTCGCCTCTCGTTAATTCGAAACTCGAAGGACCTATCCAAATATTACGATTTATCGAGAGTTTGAAATATCAAATGGTCGGAAATATTCGGAAGAAAAAATGAAAGTACGAGGTGTTAAGTAATAATCAACTGTTATTTATTAAAAGCATTTTTTTTTCACTTTTCTTCCCACCTACTTCCACTTTTGCGATTAAGTCCTTATTTTCAGCAATCGTCAAGCATCTGTACTTTCTAGGACTCATGACTAACGTAAACTTTTAATCTGTACACATAACCAACGGAAAAGTAGCTTAACTGAGTGGCAAACAAATATGTAATTAACAACAAATGCTCGTGCAACTTTTCTAAAATGTAGGGTACTTGCCTTTTTAATCTCATAACTTTGAATTGTCGAATGTTTGACGTCAACGAGTTCGAATTAACGCGTGGTTTTGTTGTGTAGCTATTACTTTTTTGTTTGAATTACCAAGTGTTCAAAAATGTATTGAATTTTTTCGAAATAGCAAGAGATCTTCTAGGGAACTCATGATAACTTCGAATTATAGAGAGGTTCGAATTATCGCAGGTTTGAAATAACGAGAGTCGACTGTACATGATTTGCTATTTTAACGGCCGTACTCACTTAATGTGTGTCTAAACAATTAATAAGGACAACTATCATTCTTGCCAGACTAAAAAAAATTATTTACGGATGCGTTTGGTAACGAGAGATGTTCGCGATTAAAAAATAAAAGAAGTTTTTATCAATGTAACCCCAAAGTTCAAAGTAACCCCAGTTTACGGTACCGTGGCCGCTCCGGTATGTCTGATGGCGAATGAATCTCGTTTCCGAAGTCGGCGAGTATATGTCTATTTACATGAGAAAATGGTGCCGTGTGGTAACGACAGTAAGGATACATTTATCACCAATGCTCGGCGGGAGTGAGCTGTTTTCATACTAAATGTCACGTGATACATTTAATTTAATTTAGTATGAAAACAGCTCACCCCCCCAACTCTTGCCGAGAGTGTTGTAAGAGTCGACTAAGGGAATTGAACTATTTATTGAAGATTGATGATGGGCAGCAGCATCATCATAGTGAAGTGGACAGATTACTGCGATCGGCAACCCGCTTTGCGATTGCGCTGCGTTGTGGTTATGGGCATTTGCCTCCTAAATAATGCGTTCATATACGCTTAGGTAATAGGAGAGGCCTTTGTCCAGAAGTGAACTGCAGTGTTATTCACTAAGGAAACCGCCTTGCTGTCAGCGCTGCGTCAGTGCTGCGGCAGCGTCGAGTTTAAAAATGGTAGTCACTAATGTACTTTAAACGACACTAGTGCTCGGCGACGAATGCGGCGTGAGCTGGAACTACACTGCGTCGTCGAGAGTTTGACGTTTAATGTATGAACTTCGTATTCTCTAACGAAAAACAGCGACGAACTCGCCCACAACTTCGCTCACAGCCTCGATTCCTAATGTCAAATCAAACAGCTAGGATTTTAGACAAGGCTGTCTCGACATCGAGCTCGTTGACGAACGCAACGAATGTGTCAATAAGAGAATAGCATAGCTGATTATAGGCTGATAATGTGACATGCTGGAGGCTGATAATGTGACATGCTGGGAGTCTCTCTGCGTGACCGGATTAAAAATGAGACCATCCGCAGCAGAACCAAAGTAACCGAAGTAGCTCTCCGAATCGCTAAAGTGACGTGGCAGTGGGTGGGGCACATTGCGCGTAGAACCGATGGCCGTTGGGGCGGGAAGGTTCTTGTGTAGCGGCCACGTACCGGAAGGCGTAGCGTGGGTAGGCCCCCACAAGGTGGACTGATGACCTGGTGAAGGTCGCAGGAGTCCACTGGATGCGGGTGGCGCAGGACCGGTCATTGTGGCAGTCTTTGGGGAAGCCTATGTTCAGCAGTGGACGTCTTTCGACTGATATGATGATGATGAATGTGACATGAGAATTTGAGCGGGTACGTAACAATTACCGTTTAAAGTGGAAGTAGATATGTGCCGGAACGAGTCCGCGCAGCAGCTCGGCCTCCGTCTGCGCGGGCGCATCGTACGCGACGGTGGCGTCGTACACGGACGCGAGCCCGGCGCCGCGCAGGCGCGAGCACAGCGCCGCGAACCCCGTGGTGCGCGGGTGGAGCACGTACTCGTATAACTGCGAAATTTCAAGAATTACCCACTAGGCATGGTACTCTTTGGTATTCTCACCCGGAGGTTTCCGATTGGTTGGGATTGAGGGGACTTAAAGCGGGTTATTTAATTTACCTATTTATTTGTTTAAGCTTTATTGCACAATTATTGGATAAAGTACAAATGGCGGGCTTAATCCTTTATGAGCTTATGACATTCTCTACCAGTCAACCATTGGATCAAACAGAAACTTGTATTAGGTGCAGGATCGTTATTCCCACCTGTTACCACTTATCTGACACCAGTGGTAACAAATGGTTTTTTTTTTCACCTATTACGGTGGTAATTACTGAGAAAAAGAAATCCCAGGAATTCTTATCTCAGGAATTATAGCAGGAATGAAACAGATTTTCTATAGCACTACACTTGTAGTAGCAAACCAATTTTTCGTATAGATTCTGATCCGTTCTGGTCTTCATCAGCACTTTTCTTCTCTTCTATTTCTCGTAGAAAACGAAGTACTTATAATACTTATATAACAGATCGGCTTAAGCCCTGCACTGTTTAGAGAATATGTGCATCCTTCTTACTTAACACAAATTATATTAAAAGTAGCAATGACAGTTGGTTAATGTTCATTCGTCAATCTATATCGACAGCAAAGAACACTCACCAGTAGGTTGTGAGTGGTCGCGTATCTCTCACTACGTCGTTTGTTTTCCTCGCTCAAGTCTGTCCCTTCTGGGAATAGCACTATTCGAGAGGGACAGCTTATCCTCTTGTAGTAGTCCACGAACTGAGCCAGGCTTAATTGGTCTTCCCGCCAATTCCTTTTTACGTAGAGGAAGAAGTTCAACTGCATTATCCAGCCTAGAGCAAGACAGATTTTACGCGTAAATCATAATTTTATCCAACCAGCATAATTATGTTTTCGCTTAAACGCTGTACAATAAAGGGTTAAGAAATAGGTGAAACCCAACATTATTGAACTTTTGCGCAGGATTACAATTAACAACACAGGATTACAACCTATTTAAATTAAAATCTAGTCAACAAACTAAAATACAGAAAAAAAAAACAAAATAATGACGTCGATTCATCATCATCATCATCATCATCAGCCTATGTTAGTCCACTGCTGGACGTAGGCCTCTCCTATTAACTATGCGTATAGACGCATTAGGAGGTAAATGCCCATAATCGCCACGCTGGGCAAGCGGATTGGCGATCGCAGTAATGTGTCAACTATGATGACGCTGCTGCCCGTCATCAATCTTGTAGAATGGTCAGTGACACTTTAATCCCTTAGTCGATTTTTACGACACCCGCAGGAAGAGTTGGGGTGGTGACGTCGATTAGATGAATAAAATTAAATAAGTTGCCCATACCCAAACACGATTTCTCTAGATGCATGATTTTAACGCCTTGCGGACAACATCAAGCAATCAAAGCTCAAGAAAAAGTTTGTTGATTTTTGCAACATTTTGGTAATAAATAAATTTTCAATATGTTACAAAGGTTTCGAGTCTTGTTTTCAAAGTTTAAAGATCATCTGGTAAAATGTAAGTAGTTTACAGTACGTCAAGTGTAACATTCATGTGATCAGGCTCACCCATTCCCGGAACGGCCTTTAGCTCGTCCTTTAAAACGAACTTGAGTTTAGATCGTCCACCGACATCCAGTAGGTGGCTGTCCGTTGACTCCTGATTAGGCTTCTTTTTACATGTACACTCAATGCCGCTTTGGGTAGCGTGATATAAGGCTATCCACACATAGTTCCAGTCCACTCGTGTTCGATGATTCATCACAATTATAGTTATTTCATCGGGATTTACGTAATCACCATAGTAATGCAATTCGGCATTGGAACACCATTGGAAAAGCGCCTGAAATTTTAACAACAACTTGAAGCAAATGTCTACAATCTAACGATTTTCTAAATAAACCAAACAATTAAGTACCTTACCACTGGATACAATTCCCATAACGCAAAAAGAGCATCTACAATCTTCCTGTACAGTTTGTGATTAAGGAACATTAGATACATTACTGGGCAGTACAGAGTATAGAATCCTGAAACAAATGCTTTAGACTAAACTGGTCACCAAACTACAAGATTGGTATTATAACTACTTATTATGCATTTTGGCAACTATATTAGAAAAAATGAAGACGCCAATATTTGATCTACCTTCCACATCCCTACCACTACCATTATGAAATCAATTAATAAGCATAACATAAGAAAAGGTGTTACCTGTGATATCCAAGATCTACGAGAAAGTGCTGTTTACTCGTCTCGATGAACATCTGACTAATATTAACTATTTAACACCCCAGCAATATGGTTTCAGAAATAAGTCAAACACTCTATCCGCAACTATGGATCTGGTTACAAAAATAAAAGTAAACATAGATGATAAAAAATTTAGTTTGGGCGTTTTCATAGACCTAAAAAAAGCGTTCGATACAGTAAGCCACGAACTTCTATTACAGAAACTATGGA
>JALPQI010007193.1:0-51832 GCA_025490895.1 Thaumatotibia leucotreta | reverse complement strand
AAAAAACAATTGTTCAATTGTGCCAAGATGGGCAGGACATTCTTATCTTACCACCGCGTATATTTCGGCGCAACATCTTTGACAAATGTTTATAGAATATAGCCAAACAAATCTTTGACTGACCTTTCACAACTAATTTTAAATTGTGGTTTAAGTTTGAATAGGTTGACATTGAAATTCATTAACGTGATGCATTGAAGAAGGGGTGACACTTGTCAACTACAATTCAGGACTGTTTTAAAAAGGCAATTAAATTAGTATGTCGTGCGGCTTCCATGTTTTAATTGTTTGTAGATTTCAAACGATTTGAAATCTATTTACTATACAAGAATATTAAAGATTGCACTGTTGTTCAAATGAGTAAAATTATATCACAGTGCTCAAAAATATTTGAACACGCCTCCCTCGTAATGGTAATAATTAAATTTTATGCAGGCACACATATGAGATGATATGAGTGCCAAAAAAGAAAAAGAGTGTAATTGTAGAGGTTTAGAAGTCGTTGAAACATTCAAATACCTTGGCCTAACTATTGATAAAAATCTAAATTGGAAAAAACCGGCCAAGTGCGAGTCGGACTCGCGCGCAAAGGGTTCCTTACCATTATCAATTTTTTATTATTATTATTATTATTATTATTGTGTGTTATCAGGCAGGCAGTTGAAACAACTGATAGGTGCCTGTATCCAGTTTATCTTCACTTAGTAAAGAGTATTCTTTTGGGTAGTTATTATTTAAAAAAATTATTATTTAAAAAAATACAGTTAAATCAACCTACCTCCACAACTATGGGAGATAATTTAATCAAACTAAAAATCGTTGATAGGGTTTATTAATGTGCATAACATTTTTTTTTTAGAATTTTATATCGCGTCGTTTAAAAAATAGAGGGGAGGGACACATTTGTCAGACTTTGAGAGCCGATATCTCGAAAACGATTTGCTTAAATAAAAATGAGATTGATAAACCTTCATATAATTTTCAAAGACCTTTCTATTAATACCCCACACGCATATATACAACAAAAAAAAATTTCTATGCCTTAGTTACATGTATGGAGGGCCCCCACCCCAATGGTTTTTTTTTTTACAATTTAGTATCATAATCCTGTAGCGGTTCATACAACGCATATCTTTACCAAATTTCGTTACTGTAACATTTATAGTTTCCGAGTAAATCGGCTGTGACAGACGGACTGACCAGTTTAAAAAAACCGATTTTAAAAAGCCTAAATTAAAAACTTGTAACTTAAGAGATACGACCATTCGGAAATATGTTGAGCCGTCTGCTAATAACTATTACGGGAAGAGAACGCGCAGTTACCTTATACCTCGAATTTTTAACAATGTGTTCCTTGAAAATTGTTGCAATAATAGTAGTAGTAAAGTAGTTTTTAAAAACAAAGTAAAAAAGTTCCTATTAGATACTCTCACATAGTTATTTTAGATTTAGGTGCTAGAGTACATAAAGTTAGCTGTTAGTTTTATATTGCTGATGGTGCATGCTAATAAGTAATTATAAGTATTAATAAGAGTGCTTAACCTCGCCGTTAAACTTTGTTTTGGCGAAATTGTAGTAGTAAGCATCTTTGTATTGTTATTGTAAATATATATATTAGGTCCTAATTTATTAGACGCAGATATTTTTACAGCTGATAGTACTCGGTCTCTGGAGTATATTAAACCGTGAAACATTATAGCTTTTACGATGTTTTTTTGGAGAAAACGGAAAAACAAATGTGCTACGTAAAAACACCCTGTTTATGTGATTATTAAATGAAAACTCATTGAACAGATTGTAGTATCTCTTTTACGTACCACTTAACTGGAACTGGCCACTTCACGTCGATAAATTAAATACTTGATTGTCAATGTCATGTTATTTTCCGTTGGATTGTGTCGTTTGATGACATGACATACAGTGTTATTGTGACATGCACATGTGATAACGCACATGATGATGTTTTTTAGACGAAATTATAATTTTTTTTTTGTTAGGAAAATTAAATCAAAAAAGTTACATGAAAAGATTTCTTAATTTATATTTAAAGTTAATTATTTTAATGTAAATTATCATGTGTTAAAATATCTGCAACTAATAAATTAAGACCTTATATAAAAAAAAAAACAATGTACCTACTTAATGTGTCAGCCTCCGTAGCCAAGTTGGTAGTGACCCTGTCTACGTAATTGGAGTTTCCGGGTTCGTATCCCCGCGAAGGTATTATTTAAGTATTTTTATCTACAGGAATATCATAATTTCCCTGTTATGTATTCAGAAGCGGTAATGTAATGACCTGTATTAAGAGACCGGTGTCTGTGGCTGTATCTTAATGTTAACATTAAAGTACAGGCAGAGTACAGTGCATCATAATGTTGACATTAAAGTATCGTCGTCATGATATTAATTTTAACATTATGAAGTCAACTTCTTTTTGTTGTTTTTTTTTCAATAAATATTTATTGTAGGATATCCTTACTCAAATTGAGTGATTTCAACTGATTTGAATTTTTATATTTAGAGGTAATTACTTAGTGGATATCAATGAAAATAAAGGTAAATTGTCATTCTAAACTAATGATATGGATGTAGATAAAGTTATGTATGTGACTGTACATAATTAGGCATTAAACACTCGTGTGATCTTATTATGAAACTCGCCTACGGCTCGTTTCATAAAACCACACTCATGTTTAATGCCTCTTATTATGCGCCAGTCACATAAATAACTAATTTATTATATCCTCTCATTTGATTTGGCAAATTTTGACACGTACTAGCGTGTTTAATTGCTCTCACCTTTCTTTTTAAAACAGACCAGATAAAAACTCACCGCGCTAGAGAAATGACACGTGAAATTCGGTTTTCAGCCATTTTTGGTTCTTATGAGCTTTATAAGCGGAAGCTCAGTCTTGTTCTTATGTTTGCGGTCTACAACCCAAATGTTATTATTATTATTTCTTTATTTAATCTTTCTCTTAGGTTAGGTGATTTATAATATGGTTATAAAAATAAAATACAATAAAACATACAAATACAATACAAAACAAGTAAACACATTATAAAAAACCTAACCTAGGGTGCTGCCGGCAACGGGGCGGGCCCAAGCTGCCGGTGGTTAGGGCTACAGGGAGAGGAACCGCCGGACTATGCGCGCCGTGTCCAGGATTACCACCTTCTGCATCTGACCCTTGATCCAACCACCTAGCGAGAGCCTCTTGAGGTGTTGATCGAGACTCTTCGCTATGAGACCATTCGCAGAAACAACTATCGGCACAATGATCGCCGAATCAACGTCCCACATGTCGGTTACCTCGTGAGCCAAGTCAAGGTACTTACTGGCTTTGTCCTTCTCGGCCTTCACGAGGTTCTCGTCGTGGGGCATGGTGATGTCTTGTTATTATTATTTATTCAAACAAAACATATACAGTATGACAGTATAAACTAAAGCACTGTACAATTTAAATTACACAATATTAGATACATCATTACAATATACCACTATTATCCATTACCTCGCAGTACTTCAGACATACGCTACACACATTTGCCCATCGGCTTGCGAACAGAACACATTCAGGTGCCCATGACAGAAGCGCGTTCAAAAATCTTAGAGCTCGAATAAGTGGAGATCTTTGGCGAGCCACAGTACGCGTTGTTGGAATCGCAAGAAGGATATGGTTTCTAGGCCTAAGATCTTGCTTAGACAGGAAAGGTATAGACAGCCGCACTACCTGTGCCACTAGCTCAGGGCAGTCGGAATCTCCGCGAAAAATTCTACAAGCTACTACCAAAAGATTGTAGTCTCGCCTCACTTGCAAAGAGTTGAATCCTAGGCATCCTAACAGGAAATTAGTAGGGTATAAAAACGGGTAGTATTTGTAAACTATTTTTTATAGGACTCTTGAGAATGCTTTTTGTACTTTTTCTAGCAACAAAGCATACGTGCTCTCAGTGGGACTTCAAATTATACTGGCAGTTTCTAGCTTACTCCGAACAAAGGCCGTGTACAGTAATCTAATTGCCTTTGGATTGGTAAAGTCACGGGCATTCTTCACGATGAATCCCAGCCTCTTAAAACAGTTGGTAGCTAGGGCCTCAATGTGATCACGAAAGATTAGTTTGGCATCAAAGAGGATACCAAGGTCTTTTATTATATTTACGCGGGTTATAATTTCGGACCCCAGTATGTACTGGGCGTGTAATGGTTTCTGTGAGCGAGTATAGGACAAGACATAGCATTTAGAAGAGTTGAATGATAACCTATTTACGATACTCTAATTGACCACAGCCTCTATGTCCGTCTGCATTGCCTCGCAATCTGCGAATTCCTCAATACCACTAACTAGTTTTACATCATCCGCATAGAGACATGACCGTTTTATTACAGATTCGAGGTCATTAATCATGAGTCCAAATAAAAGCGGGCCAAGAATAGAGCCCTGACTGACGCCTAATCGTGTTGGATACGTGGAAGATACAAAGCACCCGTGCTTGACAAATTGCCGCCTATTCTGCATATAGCTAGCAAATAATTTAAGAAGACGGGGAGTGAAACCAATGCGAGCTAGTTTATTGAGCAAGACATCATTATCAACCTGGTCAAACGCTTTTTTAAAATCTAAGTATAGAACGTCCACCTGCTTCCCTTTATCTACGTACTCAGAAATGATGCTAGAGACAGTTAACAGATTGGTCTCAATTTGGAATTCAAATAACATGTTCCTCAAATTGGAACAAGTCCGCCCCCCACAATCTCCATAACAATGGCACTTTGGACGCGTTCTGACACAAGCACTACATCAAGCTTACCTCCATACATATTCTCTATTTCATTCTTCTCACTCAACCCACAAGCGGTTAAATAATAAGAATAATATTGTAAGATTTTCTGAGATGTATACAGAGGGTTTAGGTTGAGGTCACCTACATTAACAACATTATCGTCAAGTGATTTGATTACGGATTCCACCTTTTGAAAAAACTGCATACACATATTATCAGTTGCTCTAGGATGAATATACACTACGCATAAATGCAAGCAAGTTCCACCGATGCTCAAAGAGGCCCAGAGATCTTCACCGTTCACTGTCTCCAACTCGATGCGCCTCGTCATTTTGATATCCGGCCGACAGGCGAGAAGCACTCCTCCACCACGAGCTCCAGTTGCTCTATCACGTCTCATTAAGCACCAACTTCCGGAGACTATTTCCGAGTCGTCAACGGAGCCCGTGAGAAAGGATTCCGTAAGCGCAGTCACGTCACTGCCTGCTGTAACGAAGTTCTACCTAAAATGTTTGAGCTTCATATTAAGACCTCGAACATTTTGCTGATTTGCGAAATGTGCTGATGACTGGTTTGCACTGACGGCGTGTTTACTGTTTCTTGAGCTCAGCGTATCTTCGAAAAAAACACTCTTTAACTCTAGCGTTACAAGGCCACACGCCGGCAGATAGACATTTGTCGAAATATGCGACAGGGACTCCAATTTTAAAGGATTTATATTCACCTTTAGGGTTCAGCTCTTCTACAGTACAGCTACCCTCAGGACACAGAGTTTTTAGGTACTCACGGATATCGTCAGCTCCAGATAACATGTTCCACAAATGCCAATGTTTCCTTTGCTCCACTGCCTTCAGTGATGTTACGTCAGGGCCCGCCGTGCAACGAACTGAGGAGTTTCTCTTGATTTTTGAACCTTCATCAATGCTTGCCAAGTGCCCAGTGCCACGTTCTCTTGTCAAACGTTTTTTTCGTTTGTCAGCCTCCGTAGCCTAGTTGGTAGTGACCCTGCCTACGAAGCAGGAGGTTCCGGGTTCGAATCCCGGCGAGGGCATTATTTGTGTATTTATTTATCACAAATATTTGTTCCTTGGTCATGGCTGTCTATGTATTTAAGTATCTATATGTATCTATCTATTATTATATATATCATCGCCTGGTACCCACATCACAAGCCTTAATTGAGCTCACCGTGGGACTAGGTCGATTTGTGTAAGATGTCCCAAGATATTTATTTATTAGATATTTATTTATTTATTTCTTATTTTTTGGTTGATGCAGATTTCGTGGGCCACTCGTCGAGTCTTCATCATCATTAGAGGACAAGTTGTCACTTTTAGCAGGGTTTTCATGGATTATGTTTAGTGGGTTGGGGTTATATTTTCTTCGGTTACCGCGAGGATTACTCATGAAATAAAACTATGAAAACGGATAAACTCGCGTATATTAACTAATTTTAACTTCATTCCGACGTTTCGAACACTTTACAGGGTTCGTGGTCTGCGGATGACTGACAATGAATGACAATGAATGAAGTTAAAATTAGTTAATATACGCGAGTTTATCTGTTTTCATAGTTTTATTTCATGGGTTGGGGTTATTATTTGGCGAGGGAATTTTGGGCTGGATATCGACTAATATTAGATGAAGTACCGGGCAACGTATCCGCGGTAATAACTGTATCAAAGTTTTTGGCGTTTTTCTTTCCCCAATTTTGCTTTGACTCACGCGTTGTTTTAGGGTTTAATTTCAATCCGATCTGTTGTGTGGGAGGCAGGACTACAGGATTTGTTTGCGTGCCTAAGACTTCAATTTCAATTGGTGTCCAAAATATATTTCTGATGATAAGCCGCTATTACTTTGACACCAAACTTAATAAAATCTACTTGGTAACACTTCATATCGTTCATCCTGTATATATATAATAGATAAATCGTCGCCTGGTACCCTTATCACAAACCTTAATTGAGCTTGTCGTGGGACTAGGTCAATTTGTTTCCGCATACCTATAAGTTGGGACCCTTTAAACGAAGCGTGAAGAAGCATCTAGTGGGCCAGCAAGGCGGTGGCAACTAACAGGTTACTGATTGTCTCCTGTTCGTTGCCGCCACGATTTGGGCTCTACTTTTCACTTACGATCAGGTGGAGTGGAGCCACTTTGTTGTGCCAAAATAAAAAAAAAAATAAAAAAAAATTGTGTAACATATCCCAAGATATTTATTTATTGTTTATTTCATCATTATCATCATAAGCCTATCTCAGTCTACTGCAGGACGTAGGCCTCTCCTGTTAACTATCCGTATAGACGCATTATATGATGATAGACGTATTAGGAGGAAAATGCCCATAATCGCCACGCTGGGCAAGTGAAGAACCCTACTACCAACTGATTTTAGATGAACCGCGTTGATTATTAAGATTTCAGGAGTTTAGGTCCTGTTGCCTTAGGAATAGTTGTATAATCATCATCATTCCACTGCTGAACATAGGCTTCCCTCAAAATTTGCCAAAATGACCGGTCATGCGCCACCCGCATCCAGCGGACTCCTGCGACCTTCACCAGGTCATCAGTCTACCATCTGGGGGGCCTACCCACGCTACGCCTACATATACATACGTGTTTAAATAGCATGAACTTACCGTAATCAAGTTCCAAGTGAATGCGATAAATAGGAAACTGAATGTAATAATTTTAAAATGACACATTTGACGTAGATACATATGCTCAGACTTTACTGATTCGTGTCAAGTCACTCTGAACTTCATAATAGGAATATCATTCATCTGTTTGAATTTTGTCATTTAGTACTTAGCTGTATCCGCTTGTTAATAATATATTTAAGATTTTTATTTGAGATTATTTGATACAATTTGATACGTTTCAAAGTACCCATTTAAATAGAACATTGTAATTTTCGGTTGAATCAAGTACCTACTGTACATTTATTTCGTCATTTGTCAGACATCAAGGCCGGTCCATTAGTTCTCATTTCTGTTTCCTGGGAGTAATATAGGTATAATATATGAATAAGAAGAATTCCCGATTGTATATTCCATTTTCAGATAAGTGTTTCTAAGTATATACCCGTCGGACTAAATATTTGTGTGGATTTTTAACCTTAATAGGATTGCATAATATTATTTACAGGATTAACTGAAGAGTACCTACAATTACTACATTTAATAAAATAATTATGAAGTTGTTCATATTTTTTTTATTAATGTTCTTAGTTTAAAAAGTTATTAGATAATTGAAACTCCAGGTACACACATCAATAAATGTATATTTTTTTACACCAACTGGCCAAGTATTGATTGATGTATTTATTTACGCGTTTTACACGATTTTTTAACCATAAAGTGATAAAACTTTCAACGTAAAATAATATATCGGCCATTTGAAATATCTTTATTGAATACAAAACACAAGTTAAAATGCACAAGAAGAAGTAGTTTTAACGTAAAAACCTCATTTAAAGATCAATATAACAAAACATAAATTTAACCTAAACATAAAAAAAACGTTGCAAAACCATTTTCATAATTATATCTCTTTAATTTCTACCCCAACACTACCGGGCTTCCCCGTTCATTGCCAATGTCAACCTAAGAGCAAACAAAAAAAAACGCGCTTTCTACTCAACTATCAGTCTTAGATGCCGACTAACCGTTCTAACACCTCTTTTATGAACTTTTTGGTTTTGGAAGACCGTGGACCCATAGTTTCCGTGCCTTGCCGTTTGGGTTTGGTCAGTGGCAGTCGCAGGTTTTCGAGCTGAGCCCTCTACACAAGACGGGGTGACGTAGCACCCAACGGCATCGGGCAGCCAAGCACCAAGTTACGATAGGACAGCCGACGGTGGAGAGACCCAAATGCTCCAGAGTCGCCGGTCAAGACGCAGTGGAGAGTGCTCGTCGTATCAGGCCATGTAATGTGACATGCATATATAAAGCTGACCCGCGCTCTGCGGACGGTGCAAAGTACAAAACAATCCCATCACAGAGGGTTCACCAAAAAGCCACAGGGGCTGTAATTAGTGCCGCATTGCTAAGGGTTCCAGTACAAAGCCGTGATAACTCGGAAGGCGGCCAAGTTGAAGTGGGACTGGGCTGGTCATATCTGCCGAATGCCGAATGAGCTGTGGGCCGAAATAGCCACTGAGTGGCAGCCCAGCTCAAAACGGGGACCTGGTAGATCTATTATATATATATAATATTTCGTCGCTTGGTAGCCACATCACAAGCCTTAATTGAGCTTACCGTGGGACTAGGTAGATTTGTGTAAGATGTCCCAAGATGTTTATTTACTTATGTGTGCTCAGACACAGCTAGCAGCCTATAACGTTCATGAGTTTTTCTAACTGTCGGATCAATAACTGATATTGATATTTGAAGTGATCGGAATCCCAGACTGCTTGACTCGACTTATCCATAGGTACTTTTTCATTAGGATTATTGAGACCCAGGCTGATTCGGTGCCCGCCAGACACGCTACCCGCCTAACGCAAAATACCGAAAGTGAGAGGTAAAGCGCCATGGACAGACGAGAAAATGGCAGGGTGTTCATGTCTGGTATAAAACATCATTTCATACATCCATGTATGTGCAAAGATTATAATTTTGCCAACAGTAGCTTTCAATAGTTGATCCACATTCTCAGTGATCGAATAAAATTTTCAAACTGGTCAATAACGAAGGATGTGCAACAATCTGACTGAAAAAATACAAAGACACAGATAGCCATCGTCATCAGCCTAATTCAAACCACTGCTGGACGTAAACCTCTCCTCTCATCTATTCGTACGGATGCATTAGGAGCTAATATAGGATATAATCCACAAGCTGGGACATGTTGGCAATTGCTTGTCCAAGTGAATGACACTTCATTTCCTTAGTCGACCCATACGACACCCACGGGATGAGTTGAGGTGATGACGTGATGTATCTTACTGCCACGACTATACGGATACTGCCTTACGGTGCAGGTTACTTTGGAAGAGTAGATCTGATCATTTATCAAACTGCTTAATATTAAAAACCGCTAGATTCACGAGTACGCATCGCAGTACTTGATGTCGTTCAAATAGTTGCAATTTTTTGGAAATTTTCAGAAAATATAAATCGTGTCGTTACCAAATATCACTTGGCCCTCAGAAATATCTCTCAGCCCAGAATAAATTAGTTTCCTGCTCTTTGATTGATACTAACATACATTTCCCCATTGAAAATAAGTTCTTTCGTCGACGCCAACTTCACTCTCATGTCTAGCTTGCATTTTTCAAACGGCATCACGTAAGGAAATATCTTTTCCGGAAAGCTTACATTGCTCATGTGGAATGAACCCTGGAACAAGAATTTCATTTGAAGTGTAGTGAATTGTTTTTTTTTTTCTGTATTTCTTTAGCGGTCATTACGTGAACGGTGGTCGCGGTGAACTTAAACCTAGTTGAATTTAAAGTAACGTGAGACATAATATCTGTAACTATAATTAAACTGCTAAAATCTCGTGTATTTAGTCACTACTCGCGACATGTTTCGGAGAGCCTAGGTCTCCATTGTCAAGCACTGAGCCCGCGATCAGTAAGCACCGCGCTCGCGTGAACGCGTGCTCAGTGCTTGATAGATAATGGAGACCTAGGCGCTTCGAAACATGTCGCGCATTTAGTCACAGTTGTGTTTTCTGACAACCTTTTCTCCAAATATTATCGGTGAAAGAATGAATTATATATACTCTGTAATCATTTCATTTCATCATTGGACAGACGACCTTATGAAGGTCGCCGGGACACGCAGGATGCAGGTCGCATCTAACCGGTACATGTGGAAGTCCAGAGGGGAGGCCTATGTTCAGCAGTGGACGTCTTATGGCTGAGATGATGATGATGATGATGAATCATTTTCATGTCCCGGTTTACCGCTGTTATAAGCAAGGCAACTGAAAAATTACACATCGTACAAATTTTCATCGACAGACAAGTAGCCAAATTTTAATAGTTACTTGAAACGCTTGTTGTTATTGGTACTTTATATTGACAAGGTAACTATGGTCCGTTTGCCGTTTATCGTGCTATGCGTCACTTTTGCGCTTGCACTGGTCAGAACGTGATGCCAATAGCAATAAACGATAAACACGGACCATAGTAAGCCACCTGCACATCTTTAAATGTCGTTAGTCAGATCGGACAAACAATATTTTTAAAACTTAACGCTGTTCCGTGCAGAAGAGAATTCGTAATTATATTTTTTAATAGGCATGATTTTAAGGAAGTCTCTATTATATGAAATAGCGCTATGTTTTGAAGAGTTATCAACTGCGATATGAATGATATGAAGAGTTATAACTGCATCATAGTTGACAACTGGGATCGCCAACCCGCTTGCCCAGCGCTTGCATTACCTCTTCAAGCATCCATACGCATTAAAGTAGAGGCATCGTAAGAAGTCGTTTTTGACGTTTGTTTGCACATGAAGTTCTGTAAATGTTCACAGTTACGTAGTATAAAGGAGCAAATGTCAAACTTCATTGTTGCCTGTACGGAATAGTGATGTTACTACTGTTGCTGCAATTTACCGATACGTCAATCGAAATAAATAAGTAAACCTTTTTTTATGGAGGTACGAATAATTGCTATAATAGTAGGTACGCCCATATTTTCTAATAGTTTGTTATGGTTTCGATCTGGTACTTGCCATCAAAAAATTTTTATAAAAAAAGTGTTAGGTAATCCGAACTAAAAAAGTGTTTGGTAATCTTACTTAGAATCATTAGAAGGCAGCGAAACTTTGGTGCCAGTGACGTCATAATGACGTAAAGTCGCATTTAGGTAGGATGTAGGATGTTTTATAGGACGGATAGGACTTGACCTCTATAAGCAAAATTCATAGCATCCACAACCTCTGTTAGCGAGAGATAGTAACTATATCCAATCAAGAAGAAGCATAAACAGTGTCCAAAATTAAAAATCAAGGGTCAACAATTACGCGAGGACCTCGCGAGCCCGTGTGCCCGTTGGATACGCGGCTTTACAGACTGTGTTGAACTTGACAACCAGATAAATGTCAAAATTGTTATAAAACCACGTATAATTTAATTTTTCGTAGAATAATAATTTATGTACCACAACGTTATCATCTAGATGTGCTCTGATTTTAATAAATGGTTTTAGTGACTTTATATACTGTATATACGGCATTTCTCTATTTGGCATACCTACATTGCACTCTAAGCTAGCACGCAAGTTTACCAACGTGTGTTGGGAGTGGATCGCAAACCCACGTCCAAGCTCATGGTCTCAACCACTGTCAGTTCTGCATTGACATTACTACCAAGTGTAACTACCTACGTATATTGTATATCAGACTCCGATACTATTTGACCTGGCATTACATTTGGACACCGATTACCTACTGCTATTAATTGTTGACCCTTGATTTTTAATTTTGGACACTGTTTATGCTTCTTCTTGATTGGATATAGTTACTATCTCTCGCTAACAGAGGTTGTGGATGCTATGAATTTTGCTTATAGAGGTCAAGTCCTATCCGTCCTATAAAACATCCTACATCCTACCTAAATGCGACTTTACGTCATTATGACGTCACTGGCACCAAAGTTTCGCTGCCTTCTAATGATTCTAAGTAAGATTACCAAACACTTTTTTAGTTCGGATTACCTAACACTTTTTTTATAAAAATTTTTTGATGGCAAGTACCAGATCTAACGCACTTTCGCACTTGACTGAAAATTTTACGACGGTAAAATCGAGCGTTTCACAACACTATTGTGAGCTGTCAAAAATGACTTCTTACGATGCCTCTACTTTAGGAGAGGCTTAAGTCCAGCAGTGAACTTAAATAGGCTGATGATGAGGTTTATTTTATTTTATTCTAAAATTATTATTTGGCACAGTAACAACATACAAATCATAAATTTATCTATAGATACATAGCATATTGCATACTCTTGTTAAATTTGTATGTCGATAACAACCGTGCACAACCTTTAATTACACACTTTGTTTTTACAGGGTTACTTAAGGTTGCTTAAGGCGGGATATAACTTTATGCTTAAATACAAAAAAATTGTGTTGGAAGATATCTAGATCCTTATTTAAATCGTTATACAAAGAACACATTCGTGGTATTGGACTAAAGTGTGGAACATTATTTGTAGTTAGGGGCAAAGCGAATAAATGTTGCCTACGGTTGGATCGGGTTGGTACTTTAAATGAGATATGACTGATTAAAGTTGTATCTAACATGGAATTTACAATTTTATATAATGTGCATAGGTCGTTATCTTCTTGCTACTCTTAGTTATTCTTGCTCTTAATCAGTTTTTAAAGTCAAATCAAATCAAATTACCGGTGGAGCTGGACATTTCACGCCCGCATCAGTATATGCTTTGCCAATGTAGGGATCTTGTAACATGTCACACGCCTTGCTGAAGTGCAGCTCGATGAAGCTGCGTTTGTATTCGTTGTGCAAGTATTCGTAAAAAACGAAGTGTACCTGTAACGTAGCCGTATACTGCATATACATCATGAGTTTGCCGACAGACTTTACCAATACATTTTTGATATCAAAACAAGTAAAAAATACCGTCGCTTTCTGACGAAAAAAATATGGAGATACGTTAAAAATTTAATGAAAATTATCAAAATTGGATTTAATGATTTAACGTAGGTAACTCACAAATTTAAATCGAATGATGTTTGAGCGAGTACATTAGGAAAGACATACTTAATTTGTACTTAGGTACGTTAAGATATTCTTGATATATTTTTTAATCTTTACATACATTGAAAAAACAGTTGAACTTAATAAAGTGGCAATTTTAATGTACCTACTCGACATTTTTTTCTAGGGATCAATATTTTATAAGCACCATTTGAGAGAGCGTCGAAATTAGCAGTCGAACACTTAATTCAAGTTTGACATTTTGGCGCTTACATTAACTCATATTACAACTGTAGATATTTACTCGTATGCCCTTCGTAGGCACTACCAACTAGCATACGGAAACTGAGCTATTTTAAAATATTACTTAAACTAGTTCTAATACTCACCGATATGTTATTTGCCCAAGTATGTTTGATAGTGGCTTCAAAATTCATGTAATACTTGCCCCGGCGGGTGAACCTCTTCACATATAGTTTGGCGTTGGTGAGGTATTTGTCGTTCACGTATAGTATAGCTGCTCTCTCCGGTGTCACTATAGTTCGAAGTATCGTACTCTGCAAAATAAAATTTGATTGAAGTATCTTTATTTTTTATTTGAAATAGGCCTACGCGTGGCCATAGACTAGCCGAGGGCAGAGACGCGACCTACGATGGAGTGAGTTCGCCCAGAAGGTGCCTATTCGCCCTTGAATCAGAGGCTGACAGGTTATATTATGATCTCGAAAATTTATACGGCGGCAGCGAATTCCACTTCTTGGCAGTACGCATAAGAAAAAAAGAAGCTTAGCGCTCCGTGCGAATTAATGGAATATCTACCAAGTAAGGATGGAACCCGGCCTTGCGTCTAGAAGACTTTTGTACTCGTTTGCTATCAATTCATTGATCAGCCGTTTTGTAGGGCTTAAAAGATTAATATGTATCGGTAATCATTCACAAATTACTTGTATTTTCAGTTGTTTAAAATCTTTATAATCAGAAAATTTCTTCCTTAACCTTTTGACCGCCGTAGTCAGACATGTCAGACAATCGACATTCAGGTTTTAATCGCGTAAACTTACGTTTATTATTATCCAGACATTACACTCGTGGTCGCAGGCAGGTGGTCGAATCTGCTTGCGACTACGTCAGGAAGTTTATTAATTTTGTAATTGATTACGGTTAAAAAATTAACGGTCACCAAACTGAAGGTTGCTCAAAAACGAGGAATCAAAGTCACTGGTGCTAGAGAAAATTAGTTAAAACATCATTTCGTTGGAACTGGTTTTATTTATTAATTTATTTTAGAAATCAATATTCTAAAGTAATAGTTTTAAGAATCAATGTACTAAAAATATGTAGATTTGTATTTTTTTTGACAGTACGTTGGACCTTACGCCACAGTGCTGCTATATCACCACCCCATACCATAGGGGCAGAAAAAGTATCAAAATCCCTCATTTCATTTTGAATGAATAAATAATTTTATTATACCGTTTACTAACCCAAACAACAGTGACAGCCATGAAGAATAACAAATACGTTCTTGAATTCATTGTTGTCTTGTTTAAATTTGAAAGTTAAACTAAAGCACTGCACTAACTGGAGAAGACTATATTTATTTCACCATAGCACATATTCAGAACATGATATACAATATCAATTTGCTTCTAATATGAATGAAAAACAATGCAACAAAATGCAACAATGCATCCGCTAAAGAGCGACGCACTGACCAAAATTATATTAATATTATATTCCAAAATTACGATCCGAGCAGTCTATATCTTATAATTATCTGAAAGCAATGCCAGTAATAGATTTTCACATAATGCAGTAAAATTAAGTCATTAAAAATAATATGCACAAAATCGCAAATAATTATGTATGTAATACGTTTTATTCAGAATGACTAAATTGCCAATTCCATGGTTGGCTTGGTGATCCCGTAACCTTGTCGTTAAGATAAGTTCATTTATGACAAATTATTAAATCAAAGATCGCGTTGGGTGACTGTCATGATAGCTGTATTGTACATCGAAATAAAAATAAACAAAATAGATGCCTTATACCAAAGAAAAAAACACAAGATCACCAACGTCAGAGGTGGGGATTGCTTTTACGTACTCAGCTTTTGCGCCTGATGCCTATATCGCTCGGCCCCTCGGTCTTAGCAACAACCGCTCAAATTTCTCGGGTATATGCAATATCTTACAAGACTAGGCGCTTTTGACCAAAAGGCGTTTGATCACGTCGTCGTCGTTGCTAGGGTATCTAATTTGGTTTAAAAATATTAATTCACAAACTTCCTAGACGCCTTCTAAATCTTCGCAAAATCATAATAATAAGAAAACACCATCCTAGATCATGTTTCCAGAGAATGACCATGGCGTGGATGGAAGGCGACATAGGGATCATAGATATTTTAAAAACTTAATAACAAACGGATAACAACACTGAGAAAATATTTCCATCAAAAAGCTGACACTTCTCTCAAACACAAAGCTATATCACAGAACTACCGTCAATGCGTACCTCTGAATCTAAAAGATTTAAGTCCTCAAATAACAGAAGCATTAACCGATCACAAAACTAAAATAGCTGAGTGGAGTGCGAAGTCACTGCATGGAAGAAACCGGCACGATTTAGGTCAACCAAATGTCGACAAAATGGCGGCTAACGCATGGCTGAAGCATGGTGAACTCTTCCCGGAGACCGAGGGCTTCATAATAGAGAGAGAGATGCATCCAGGACCACGTTATACAGTGTGCTACCATGACCCAGGCTTTTACAAAAATGTGTAATAATACGCATTACCGGCAATCCTTTTTAAGTATTAAGAGTTGACAAATAATTAAATTAACTGTAGAATAATTTTTATTTCCTTCCAAACCGACTACAAACACGGACATGGCCAGGTTGCCAACATAGTTCACTCAAGTATCACTTGATTCCCCTTCCTGCCACTGCCTACTACGAATACAAACCTGCAAATGTCCTGGAAAACCCAACTCACAAAATGTGACCGTCCATAAGAAAAGGTCCCTTATGGCAGTTTCTAGTTACGGAGATATTGGCGATTTTGTAAAACCATTCAAAATTATCATTTTTTATTTTTATATAAAATAGTAAAATATACAAACAGGAGTATATGTGTACCTTAGTGTCAGCTGTGTACGTTAATTCTTTCTTTACTAAATTTGAGTTCAAAGTTTAGTAAAAAAGGTCCCTTGTGGGAATAGCATACAAAATGACATCAAAGCTCAACAATATACATATATAAAATCATTAAATTTGTTTACAAGTATTTGTTTGCAATTTTTCCTTTTTTATACTATGGCGGTTGTAAACAAGTATACGGCTGCCCTGATGGTACGCACTAATCAGTCACGGCAGCTTTCGTGAAATCCATGGTACTCATATCTGATATTATAAACAAGGTTAAGCTAAAATATATCTGTACATAGGTATAATCACAAAAAGTGCTTTAGGTACCTCAGTACCTACGGTCGTTTTAAATTTTAATTTACGTGTAGGCAGGTACCTACTACATTTCTCGACTGACTTCAAAACGTCTCTCGACGGCGTTATTCCTTTGCGTTACACCGCCACTATTACCATCTCTTTCCTACTTACTCGCGACAATTTGCTTGTCGAACTCTTCACGCGGTGTGCCTGGTTTAATTTTTCGCATTTTTCATATTTGACCATGATTTTTGACCAAAAATCACCTAAAATATCCTCACGTGATTTATGAATATTTTTTTAGTAATAACGGACTGTGAACAATACATATTTGTGTTATTTTTCGGGATCACTAGGCAGGTACTTTATGTGAATTAATTAACGTTGACTTTAAGTGAAAATTACTCATTACTGATCAATATTTTTAGAAAAATTATTATAACATTTTTTGTTCGGATTGCAGTTTTGGTACAAGATTAGCAAAAGATTTAGTTAATATGGTGCCTTATTATAATAATCAACATGTTTTGTCTGTGATTGGCCATAAGGGCCCTTTTCCCAAATGTATGGGAGTGAAATTGTGATTTTTACGTAACTTTAATCGTCTATAAACGAAAATGTGTGACCTGTAGAATAATATTAATACTTTTGTGATACTCTTGTGGACTGATTAATATTAATTTAGAACATACTATACCAAATTTGTTATTGTTCTAGGAAAGATTTAAGTGATAGTAATTATCACATTTAATTAAAATTAAGATATTTCGTTGACTATGTGACTTTTATTTCTATCCTAAAATGTAAGGTCAAATATGTTCTACTATATACAATGGTTCAAATTACAATATATAAAAGGAAAAACCGAAAAAAATATTTTTTTATTATTCCGTTCATATGAGCGTGTTGCTGTTTTCAAAGGGGGTTTTTACATGATTTGAACGTCACATTAAAAAAAACATAACTGAGTTTCAAGAAAGAACCCCTTTAGATACGAAATCAATCATAACCCATGTAACTTCCAATGGGAACACACTTAAAACTAGGTTCAAACTTCATTTGACGATTTCTCAAAAGTGCATTTTTAGCATGTGTCAGTTTAATGTTTATTTATTTTTTAAGTATGAGACTTAGACACTTGTTTTTTTTGTATTAGATAGCATATTTAATGTAGATTTAGGATCTGTGCTTAACTCAATACCTGCCATAAGGGACCTATAGCCATGGACGGTCACAAATGTACTTTGACCGCACCATATTAACTGACGAGACCATATTACATTACAAAAGGCCGGATATAACTGAAGTAGACAAAATAAATAAAACAGCATTATTAATTAATAGACATAGCAATACCGAACACCCATAACATCCAAAATACAATGGCTGAAAAATTATCCAAATGCATCGATTTAAAAGACGATTTCGTCTTTTAAATAGCCCGTACATGGAAGCAAAACAATGTTTCTATAATACCTGTTGTTTGATCTAAATATTACAGTTATAATCCCATAACACTTGCATACAAGCTTTTCCGCCTAATCAATAATGGCATACGACGGTTCATCTTCGGTTTGCGCAAATTCGACCATATTTCTTACTATCGCCGTCAACTTTCCTGGCTTCCTATCCAACAGCGTCGAGCTCTCAGAATTCTTTGTTTGCTTTTCTCCATACTTTTCGATCCATTTGCTCCCAGTTACCTCAAATGTAATTTTAGCTTTATTTCCTCTCGCCCGGGTTGTGAACTTCGTTCCTCCCGCTCCCTTAAACTTAGTTTTTCCTCACCATAGCGGTTTTCTCTCTTCATCCATCACCGTACAAGCTACCTGTCTCTGGAATGCGCTCCCCCTAGCAATCAGACAAGCACCAAGCAAGCAGTCTTTCAAAAGAATGCTTTATAAACATCTTCTAGAACAGACATAGAATTAGTTGGTAACCCTAAACGCACGTGCAATATATTGTGTGTATATGTATGTATATATTGTAGTGATATTATATTGTATTTATTTATTCTAGTATTAGTATCCAAATTGTATTTTCATTTTATTAGTTTTAGTGCACCCACTTTGTTTTTCTCCGTTTGGCCCTATGGTTGACTGGTAGAGAATGCCTTAAGGCATTAAGTCCGCCAATTGTATATTTTTATGTGCAATAAAGTTTATAATAAATAAATAAATACATCCTTAAGTCATTATCGTTGCCGCAATCATCTTATACAGTTATGCAAAAAGCTGTTATTTTAAATATATGCCGAATCGTCCTAAATTGTTTAAGGCCGTGGGTTTTCTGACCGGCGGCCGGCGACCGACGCGTGTCCGCCGCCGACGACGTTCGAATATTTTGTTCGCGAATGTTTGAAGGTGGTATCTCTGACACGTCGTCGGTTACCCGCTGCCGGTCAGAAAACCCACGGCCTATAGAATGGCATAATACCTGCCCTGTTCACAAACTCAAACATCCTCCGTATCAATTTGCCCACATACTCGTACCTAGTGTTTAAATGTAGATAATCTTTTAGTTACATAAATTATGGAATGCACTTGGTTTCGGCCGTGTATTTCATTACGCCAGTGTACCTAGTTAGTTAGTAGGGATAGTGAGAAAATGTAAAGAACCTAAAAAAAAATATTTCGAGTAATTTTTACAGACTCATAGTTATGGTTAGTATGTTAATATCTAATATAAATTATGTTAGACAGTATTAATAATTCGGCCATGTATTTGGAAGCACTTAAGTAGTGGTTAGACATAATTAATGAATAAAGTTTTTGTATTTATAATAAGTACTTCTAGAAACATGCATACCATTACCATCACAACGTCTTAAATATGGAGAACCGAACCTATCGGTCAAAGGTGATTTTGACAAGGTATTATGCAGGTGTATGCGCACGAGACTGTTTAATATGTGACTGAAACTGTGACTGTCAAACATTGCTTGTATGACCAAATGAAAAAAACATTGCTTGTATGACCTAATGTCAAACTTATAAAATTTTTTGCTTCTTTTAGGCTTAGAACTATAAGGGTAAAATCTTTCCCCTTCCAATCAGGGTCCCTTGGGTTTTGAAAAATGCATCCCGCTGAAATCCTCCTAGCAATATATTTGTATAGCATCCCAGCAGCAGCATAGCATCCCCCAAGGATGCAATGCGACTGAGAAAGAGCACAAATAAATGTTATTCGTAATTTAAAATGCACCGAGTTTGTTGAAAGGACAAGTTTTTGTGGTATGAAAGATTTGCAGTCTTGTGTAAAAATAAATCTGACACAAATAGACTTAGCTCATTTAAGTTTGGTAAGCTCAATTAAGGCCTGTGATGTGGGTACCAGGCGACGATATACAGGGTGGTCCAAACCTTGACGTCAAGAAATTTTTTTTAGGTTCCCTACGTCATAGGCTATCAGAATATACCCCATGTATATTAGCCGATTTTTTGGAGTTTTCGAGTTATGAATTTTTTAAATTTTTTTTTTGAGAAACACTGGAATGAAGCAATTTATTGATAAAAAAAAACTGTTGGGTTTTTTTAATATTTTCTTTTTGTAAAAGTATTACTACAGATAAAGCATTTACTGACAAAAAAATTAGCGTCCTCACTTTGATACAAGTAGGATAAAAAATACCAAATTCAAAATTTTACCTTAAAAACGCATCAAAATAGAATTAATGTACGTAAATAAAAAAAATAAAACATATCCCAAGGATTTTTGGTAATTTTAAGACTGCCCTAGACGTCAAACCTTCGTAAAAGCAAAAAAAAAGTGATACCTACTTATTGATGAGGATTTTTCGGAGTAGTCGGTCAAATAAACTTAAAAAAAAACTTCAAATTTTTTTATTTAAAAATAAAGTCTAATTTAGTCTGTTTTGTAGTTATTATCAATAAACAAAGACAGAAAATACCACGAAAACTCAATATGTGTAGTTATTCAAGTCATTGTTTACTACTTTAAAATTTCAAGCTTTTTTAAGTTTATTTGACCGACTACTCCGAAAAATTCTCATCATTAAGTACCACTTTTTTTTTTGCTTTTACGAAGGCTCAAGGTCTAGGGCGGTCTTTAGAATACGAAAATTCCCTGGGATATGTTTTTTTTTATTTACGTACATTAAATGCGTTTTAAGCGTAAAATTTTGAATTTGGTATTTTTCTATCCTACTTGTATCAAAGTGAGGACGCAATTTTTTTTGTCAGTAAATGCTTTATTTATAGTAATACTTTTACAAAAAAAACTAGTTAAAAAACCCAACATTTTTTTTATTAATAAATATCTTAATTTCAGAATTTCTCAAAAAATTTTTTCATAAATTCATAACTCGTAAACTACAAAAAATCGGCTAACATACATGGGGTACATTCTGATAGCACATGACGTGAGGAATCTAAAAAAAAATTGTTGACGTCAAGGTTTGGACCAACCTGTATAATATAATAGGTATATATACTTAAATACATAGACAGCCATGGCCAAGGAACAAATATGTGTAATAAATAAATACATAAATAATGCCCGCGCCTCTGCCCTGCCCTCGCCGGGACTCGAATCTCTCTTGCATACGATGCAGGCAGTACTACCGGCACTGCTACCAAAGGAGGCTGACGAACAATAATATAATTCAAACAATGCTCAAAGTTTGGTTAATAATGTTCAGCAATGAGCTGTCCAATAGCCCGGATTCTATAAAAGCTCGCACGATGATATCGTACCGATGCATTGTACCGATGCATTCGGTCCATTTTAGTTTTAGAATAATACGACATATATTATTCGAATATTTTTATTAGGTACTCAAAATTATTAAATTAAGACACTCTGCAGCAACAATTACTACGTTTTACTTCTCATTCCGCATCACTGCTATTCCAGAAAACTTTTAGAAGTTTTTGTAAATACTGGCACACCCTCGTAAAATAAGGTTACCCAAAATTAACTACGCGTGCAGTTAAGATATACCTGCATGGTCATAATCTCTAGTTATTTTTGTTGATTACTGTAAGATATCCCGCCTTATTGAAATATTTGTCGTAAATATGCAATACAAAGTAATTTTACCCACATTTTCAATATTTTGTTGTATTCCGAAAACTATTCGATTATCCCAAAACAAAAAACCGTATATTCGAATACCTGAAATATTCTTATATTTTGCAAACTATAACTGTGTGTAGATGCCACATATCTCGTGTTTTTTCTTCTTTTTTGTACGAGTATTAATATATTGTTCGAAGCAAAATCTAAAAGTTTGTAGAAAAAGAGCATACTTTTTTGTATAGAAAACCTTCCGGCCAATTACAAAAGCAGTGTCCAACTCGTCGTTCTATTTTAATAAAAACCGGCCAAAAGCATGTCCGACCATGCTCAGTGTAGGGTTCCGTAGTTATTCGAAAACTGTTCCCTGCTCGATCGAGAACTCGGCGCGGGCGGCGGCGCGGCGGCATGACGAATGGCTCTAGAAGAAGCTCGTCAAATACGGAGCGATAGCAAACGTGAGTAAATCGCGTGAAATATAATTTTAGTATGAATGAGTCTCACGAGAGTTTTGTGTTCTACTTCAGAGATTTTTTTCATATCTTTTTAATTTAGGTTTCAAAGGAGTGAAAGGAGGGGGTCAAAATCAAAATCAAAATCAAAATATTTTATTAGGTATCAAAATCTGTTTACATATATGTATTTTGTGGCCAGCACCTCCTGCTAAGTATAGCAATTCTTGTGTTAGGAGGCACCGCTCTTTCCTAACGGAACTTATTCAGTAACATTATCAGTATATGATAACTTACAAAATATTTATAAATGACTATCAATTACTAATATTGGATATCGCCAAGATTATTATCAAACAGTGATTTTCGTAAACTTCTTTTAATATTTAAATACCTATCTTATCCAACAATTATGGGTAACTGAGCAATTCTTTTTATTTTTGCCACTAAAATGAAATATGAAATTTTAGGTAAATTTTATACTATTTCTACTCAGAATCACAAGCCGATTCCATATCCATCGAAAAAAAAAGTGCCCCATGATTTTTTCCTATTGTGTTACTATTTTCCATACACCTTCTATGGCGGTAACACAAAAGGATATTCGAAATATGTATGAAATTTTTGGGACAGTTTTTTTTTCGCCGGAAATGGAATCAGCTCGTGATTCTGAGCAGAAATAGTATAAAATTTACCCAAATTTTCATATTTCATTTTAGTGGCAAAAATAAAAAGAATTGCTCAACTAATGAAACGTATACGAACTAATGCTATATTATTTAGGACGTATAAATTCAATTTGTATAATTTTGTAACGTATAAATTACAATTGGTATAAATTACTAAATCTATAATATCATAATATATAATTTCATTTTGTATAATTTACTTTACATATAACATTGTTTACTATAACAATACATTGACATAATAATGAAATAATATAATTCATGTAAGTTTAAATATTTTGGGGTAGTAATTTTTCTGGTAGCAGTTTATTTATATGGGAGTCGCAGTTCCAACCTAACCTAACCTACTTTTCTGAGGGCAGTAATTTCTGCGGGGATCGCAGTTCTAACCTAACCTGTCCTACTTTTCTGATGGCAGTAATTTCTGCGGGGATCACAGTTCTAACCTAACCTAACCTACTTTTGTGGTAGCAGTAATTCCTGCAGGGTCGCAGTTCTAAGCTAACCGAACCTAATTTTCTGGTATCAGTTTATATCAGTGAGGGTCGCAGTTCTAACCTAACCTAACCTACTTTTCTGGTATCAGTTTATATCAGTGAGGATTGCAGTTCTAACCTAACCTACGTTTCTGAAATCAGTTTATATTAGTGGGGGTCCTCTAACTTAACCTACTTTTCTGGTAGGTAGCAATTTATTTCTACATGGGTCGCAGTTCTAACCTATCTTAACCTACTTTTCTGGTAGCAGTTAATTTCCGTGAGGGTCGCAGTTCTAACGTAACCTAAGCCATTATGGGTAGCAGTTTATTTCTCTTCGGAGATCGCCGCTCTAACTTAACCTACCTTTTCTGGTTCTATTTATTTCTGAGAGGTTTATTTACGTAGTTATTTGAGACGTTAATGTTTATTTTATTTTAATTTGTATTTGTTATGAAGATTATATGAAACAGAATTAGTTAAAATGACTGATATATGAAGCGGTGGTATGTTTTATGTATATTATATTATTTTTAGCTTATACTAATTGGAAATATATATTTTGTGTATTAAATTAAACGATTTTATACGTTTTGAACATTTGTAAACTGAAATTATGCAAAAAGTTTGTATTCATTTCGGTACGCACCCGATCTACACATTGGTATTGGTACCAAATTTCAACTTTCTAGTACTCACTGAGATTATCTGAGAGAAACTATGAGGGTTTCTAGTTGACTACGTAACGGAACCCTATAAAGTACATGGGGAACGGCAAACTATCACAAAAAACTCGTAGGGGCCGCCCCGCTTTTCAAAATGCATTCATTAAGCAACATTGTGTACGCATGAACATTGACATTCAGAAAGTTACGCGAATGGCTGCTACAGATGTGCAAGGGCATATATATATATATATACACTTTTTTGCTTATCCTTCGAGGATTATTATGTCTAAAATTGTATACAGGGTCTTTGGTCAGCGATATCGGAGCTTTTAAGGGCTTAAGCTACAATCAATTTCATCGATAAATTACCATGCATTTTTTTTGTGCTAAAGATAATTAAATGGCGGCAATTTCAAAATTTTTAACAGACGAATACGGCTGCATGAGGTATTTCTGGAATTATACGTTTGTTATCGGCCCTATCTTTGCAAAAAAATCTCGTTGGAGCGCTCATTAAATAAGAAAACTAATTAAGCTAATCAATTGACTCAACTATTTCAACAACAACGCCAAAAAAATATTTAAAAAATGTAAAATAGTAACAAATACACCTTCATTTTTCAAATAATTTAAATTTGCATGAAAACTAGGTCTTTAAGATAGGTTTTTGGTGTTGTTATTTGTTAGTAGTACCTACAGGATGATAGCTAAAAAATAAAAACATAATTACAGTTATACAGATGTAGTGAGAAATGACTTGCCTTCGGAAACGTTCGTCAACGTCATGCTGTTTCAGTCTATCTCACTGAGACTGACAGTAATAGCTGTCATGCTACTTCAGTCAGACTCGGTAACACTGCCTGAAACAGCATGTGTTTACGAACGTTTCCGAAGGCAAGTAATTTCTCACTACACCTGTACCGTACTTTAGGATACACGGCTACGGTCGCAGTACAGGCAGGACGTCTTGCAAGATATTTTTATTAATATTAAAAGTGTTGTTTTTCTATTGTTAACCATATTTTCATGACTGTATGGAGTAAAACAAAGTGACTAAAAGTGCATCAATTACCACTAATTGCAACTGAGCAAATTCTGAGCGTTGTCGTAACCGCTCTTCTACCGCTCGAGGAAAGGAGACGGGCTCGTTATTTTTCATATCGCTCACACACATCGTGCATCACGCTGGTAAGCAGCGCCAAGGAGCCAGGACAAGGGGGTGTCACTCCGCGATTCCGTCGCGCGGCTACAAGTACACGCAGAGCGCCCCGTCTCCGTGGTCTATTCAATGGTCGGCGCTTGGCGCGCGCTGTCTCGGAATCGGAACGCACGTTTAAATTTACAACGCTAGCTCGTCACGTATCGCGACATATATCGCTTGCAAATATTAGGATTATTTTACACATGTGCATCGTAAATGAAAATGCCGAAAATATACTGCATAGCAGCATGTTGCAATAATAATAATGATAATTTTCATGATGCGTTTTTCGCACAGCCGATGCGTTTGAGAGATACTAAAAAGTAAGGAACACTTATAGGTATACTTATTACCTACATTCGTAGTAAATTAAATTCTCAGAAACTCAAGTCAATTACAGACAAAACGGTTTATTTTCGGACAAATTTGTCGGTAAAAAAGCGGCACATTTAAATAATGTAAAAAACTTCGTTCTCTCATACTATTATTGAATTTTGCGCCCATATTATCAAATAGGTACATATAAGAGAAAATGCCGTGTTACGTCTGCCTTACGATTGTGATTAAAACATTACTTATTTACGCTGCTTTTGTAATGAATAGGTAGGTACCTAACGTAATTCTTTCTTTTTAAATGCATTAAGCAGATATATTAATTTCTGCACACCTCACATACTGTCTACAGATATTTTTAGAATGTTCGTGTTATTATCAGGATTATTCGGATGGATATTCACCTAAAGTTAGCAAAGTCGTGTTGCTATCTCACTCACACCTCAAACAATGCCGCCCGGGCACGCGCGGCCGAAGCACAAAGAAGGTGCCGCCCAAGTTGAGACAAATATTTTTGAATCACGTGTATGAAATGCGTAGGTAAATTCTATAATCACGCATGAACTAAATTGTTCAATTAGCTATCAAGACCAATGCTATTAACGCCGTAGATATCATTGCAGTAATGTATTTGTCAGACGCCTCATAGCGCCGTTCGTTATTTTATTCGTTTTCAATAATTGACAACCCTGTTTTCGACGGCGTGCGGCTTATAAGCGACCTTTCCGCCACGCAATACGGCCGATTTCAGCTGCTCGCGTCTCCTCGCGCGCCGTTTTGTTTGGTAATAATAATTGTGTAGGCACATAAAAAGCCGGCATTTGTGAACATCAAAGCAGTGAAGCTTCTGTACTTTATATATTCTGTGGCCATGACGAGTTTTACTACGCTCACCAAATGGATGCGGCATTCGCAGCGAATTAAGTGAGTCACAGCCAAACTTATCAACTGTCACTTATCTCGACCGCCAAAGGATAGCTGCTCGCCAGAAACGAAAATTATCTGAGAATAGTGAGTACAATATTTCATTGGACTTAGCTGAACTAAAAGAACAAATGACGGAGATGATGTCTGTCATAAAAACAAATGCGCAAACCCAATCTGAGAATATATCAAAGCTTTGTGCAGATGTTAATACAATTAAAAATGAAATCTGTAATATTTCTACCCGCGTCGATGCCATAACCACTGAACAAGACAAATTAATAACCGAGGTGACAAATCCGACCACTTCTATGAGTGCAGCCAACAATAAAGTACGTCTCGGGAAATATACGCCAAACAAAAACCGCCCTATAAAGGTATGCTTCTCATCTGAAAACCCCGTAAAACAAATACTGAGAAACAAAAACAAGGTTAAAAACGTAAAAATATATAGTGACCAAATGCCCTACCAAAGAGAAAATTTGAAGAAGATGCAACAAGAGCTAGAATTAAGAAAGTCGAACGGAGGGGAAAACTTGGGCATCGAATACATAAAAGGATTGCCAACAATCATTCAGTTGCAGCCAAAAAATGAAATATCCAAGACGCAGACCTAGATTCAGGTACACAGATCACATATCAAATTTCAAATATGTAATCTGTGGTGCAGTTACCTACAGTAATTACAAATTATTGCTGAATAGTTTTTTTATAAGTAACGCGTTCTCAATGCTCAATTTAATTTGAAAGGCAGCAAAATTTACATTTTAGTGTGGCTGAACGCCATGTTCCACGTTACAATCAAAAATGTCTCTAAAACATCGTATCTTACTATGAAATCCGTGTTAAGATACGACCTGTAACCGTAACGTTCAATATTAGTGTACTGTTGTCAAAATTTGACAGCCAAAAACATAAAAAAATAATGGATAGTGGGCTTATAGCCCATACTTATAAGCCCATAAAAAAAAACAAAGCATCTTAAATAGGGGCATTTTCACTTTTAGGGACACCTAATTAGCGTGACATTGGCATTCAATTCGCTTTTTGTACGCTAAGATTTTCTTTTGTGCAATAAAGTTTAAATAAATAAATACATAAAAAATATACAGTGTGTTAACATCATGCTGACTTTTATTGGAACCAAGGATTGAGATGCAGATTTTTAGCCAAACCGTGAGCATTATTTGATTAAAAACTTGAATTTAAACTTAATTTATTTTTCAAGGAAAGTAAACTGAGAAGCAATGTACTTCAAAATGAATCGTTAGTTATCGCTTGACAGTGACATTCCGCAGCCACTCGCAGCTTTTGATAACTAAGCAGGACACTCGTTACATTGATCGTTCGAAGGTAAAAATAAATGTACAGTTAATTTAACGATTTCTCCGCTCTTAATACTTGAAAAAGATTGCCAGTAATTATTACGTATTATTACCCATTTTTGTAAAAGCCTGGGTCATGGTAACACACTGTATAACTTTGCGACTTAGATGGTAGTGCGCATGCTCAAGGTTTTAGCGACTTAGGATTGGTCGTGACCCATTGAAAATCAGATTACCTGTTTAATATTATATTTATTAGGCGTGTTCATTAATACACGATTAATTAGGAAGTGTTAAGACATAAGCGGAGCTCCTGAGAACGTACTTGGACGCTATAACCACCAATGATCAACAATAATTACTAGTGAATAGCACATGCATAAATATTCAGGAGTTCGGAACCAGATTTCCGGCTTTGTAGGCAATATTTATTTACAATGTTATTAGCTCTTCATAACATATACAATTTTTATATCTACTCGTAAATACATACGGTAATATCTAAAAGTGAAGAAGGTCGCAGGAGTCCGCTGGATGCGGGTGGTGCAGGACCGGTCATTGTGGCAATCTTTGGGGGAGGCCTGTGTGCAGCAGTGGACGCCTTTCGGCTGATATCATGACGATGATGATGATTATCTAAGAATGAATTAAAACTTTCATGAAACATAATACCTATAAATATAATAAGTCTCAGTGCTTGATAACGGAGGCTCTCTGAAACATGTCGCGCGTAGTGACGAAATACATGTCGACGGTAGAAAGGCTAATTGGCTTAAGCGACACTTTGGGCGATATTGAGTTATTTATATCATCGGAATCGGCAGATATTTCTCCGTCGATTGAGCTCGGTTTCATAGCGATCAGACGATTTTGATGGCGGTTAACACTTCTGAAATTTGGTACAGCGTTAAAAAAATCACGGCATGAAGCAACACAAAAAATTGCATTTTTGAATGAAACGTGACTTGACCCACAAACATGTTTGGTTGGTTCCCGCTTAAGCGGTTTTTACTTTCCCAACTTTGCCATTCGTTTTGATTTGAACCTTTTGGCTTTACTCCATCACACACGAGCATAGTCGTTTAAGTCAATTGAACTTCAACAAAAAAGTGCCACCATAGACGTTTGAAGCATTTAGCCTCCATTTAAAATAAAAGAAGCATGTCGCTTGAACCATTTAGCTCTTCCCAATTTTTTAGGGCATGGGTCGCTTCAACCAAATACGTAAAACCCTAAACCATAAAATGTATGTTACTTAAGCATTTTGAACCTCTTTTTATAGATGAGAATGTCGGTTGAAATAGAATATTTGTTTGACCTGTGTCATTTAAATCCTTATAATAAAATCATAATGCATCATATCAGTGTAGCTTAAATCATCAAAAATTTCTATGAGAAACTTTTGACTCGGCGGTACAATCACACTCTTGCCGCCGTCGGTGCTTTTTGAGCCGCTCGCCTATAACTACCGCCGCCCCCCGCGCGGGCGCGTCAATCACTTGTAGTCTGTGCCGGTAGGCGCATGTGCCGTAGTGATTTGTGTGTGATACTGAAATCGTGTATTTCACATTATGAAATAATTTAATTATTTTCATTGTTGGATGGGATGTCTCTGATTCCATGGAGTATGGGACGGGTGCTAGTGTGGGATGCAACATGTGTAGACACACTAGCCCCGTCACATCTCCCTCGGACATCCATAAGGGCAGCAGCAGCAGCAGAGGCGGCTGAAAGTGCTAAGGTAGGAAAATACAGTGGTCTCGGCGCTGACTATAATTTTATCCCTTTCGGCGTCGAGACCCTGGGTCCGTGGGGCTCTGGTGCTTTGACTCTCTTTAAGCAACTTTCAAAGAGACTCAAAGATACCACAGGTGACCCAAGAGCTGGCAGCTACCTCGCTCAACAAATTAGCCTCGCGATCCAGCGGGGTAATGCTGCCAGCATCTTTGGTACCATGCCGCGGGGGCCGTTTTTAGATTTAGATTTAGTTTAGTATATATTTATTTATAGTGTAGTTTGATAATATTATAGTTTTAATTTTGTATATTTTTGTCGCTTATAAATAAATAAATTCTTTGTTATTTCTTGATTATTTAATAATAATTAAAGTTTAAGTCTAAATACTTACTTACGTATTTCTGCCGCTTATATTGTAAAAAAAAAACTGATCACAGATATAATAAAAATTAAGATTAAAAAATGTAACGTATCTATCAAGCATAGTAATAAATTAATTAAAGATGTTAGGCAAAAAGAGCATTTTTTTCCAATAAAAGCGACAGAAAGGTTATTGCGGATGAAACGCTGTAATCAATATCCGCAATTTTTCTAAGACTGATTCTGCCAAATAACTATCCAATTATGTTATAAGAAGCAAATATTTTTCTTTATATAGCAATAAAAATTGAGAAAAACGATTTTCATTCATTTTGTTTTCTTTAGACCTGCAGAGTACGAGTAATTATACCTTTGTCTCTAAATATCCGAGCTTCAACCACCATGTTTAATCATATTCATATAATTCCTGAGATTTAAGCAATCCGTTTTTCAATGAGTGTGTGTCATTAAGTCAATTAGAATCGCCACTTATTTTCATTAAAGAATTGCTTAAACTGTTTAGCCTTACCCCGTTGAATAGTAAAAATAGCGCTTAGCTCATTTAGCCTTCTTTTTAAAAAAGTTCACTTGTACACTACAGTCATTTGACTTGCCTCCGGCGGCAGACGCTGTTGGTATTTGAACCAATTAGCCTTTCTCTAATTTATAGCAGATTTGTCTTAAGCGACCTTTATTTCGAGACATAATAAACTAATTTTATCAAGGTAGGAACCAAAGTTTGCGCCTTTATATCTTGAATATTTGATGGCAGTTGCGTTACAATATACCTGTAACTTTTTTTGTAGCGATTTTTTTTCTAAAAAATAAAACTTTAAACGGCTCTCCTGTAAAGTTCATAAAATGTCGGTTAAGTCAATTAGCCTTTCTACCGTCGATGTGAGTTTAACCATTTTATTATATTTATATATCATGCCATGTGGTGAGGGCAAAAATAATACATTTGTTACTACCCCAACTCTTCCCGTGGGTGTCGTAAGAGCCGACTAAGGAATTGAAGTGTCACTGACCATTTTTGATAGAAGATTGATGGTGGATACATTACTGCGATCGCCAAACCGCTTGCCCATGGCGATTATGGGCATTTACCTCCTAATGAGTCTTTACTACGCATAGTTATTAGGAGAGGCCTAGGTACTCCAGCAGTGGACTGAGATAGGCTGATGGCGTATTCTATGACAATTTGAAAAATTACGGGTCACTTTCGCTTAAGGTAAGCTTAGGACCGGGACCAGTGGCGTACAGGAAGAGAGACCTAATGCTCAGCAGTGGGTGATTAATGACAGAAAATGATGATGATGATGACAATATATGAAGCACTTTAATAAAACATGAAAATCATGATCACTGTAGCCACCGTATATGATAGCAGGCGCTATAATAAATAAAAATAACTCTCGGAATTATGAGCATAGCGGAAGGCACAGACAGCCTTTGAAAACTTAATTAAAGCGCAGAACAGCAAGGATTGCATGTAGAAAAAACCGGCCAAGTGCGAGTCGAAGGAAGGGTTCCTTGCCATCATAAAATTATCATAAAAACGACAAAAAAAAACACGTTTGTTGTATGGGAGCTGCTTTACATAATCTTTTTGATAGCGGCCATGGTAATACATCTGTGAAAATTTCATCTGTCACGTGTGAACAGTAGATACAGCTTGGTGACAGAGTGACAGATAGAGAGACAGACAGCGGGGCCCTAGTAATGGGGCCCAGGTTTTACTCTTTGGGTACGAAAACCTAAAAACCCAGCTAAGCAGGCTTATGATGAGATGAGACACTGAAGTACTTATAGACAGTAATAGAACTTATCATTTAAACATGTATTATTTTATGGTCGATAGTATTTTTTAGTTTGTCGATAAATAAAGAAATGTGTGTTCGAGTGTTCACATTTTTGAGTGAGCGGGACCAGTGGCGTACAAGAAGAGAGGCCTCAGCAGAAGGCGAATAACAGCTGAATATGATGATGATGATGGACTGTTGTATAAGGGTGCGGCTCCACTGACGCGTAGCGGAGCGGAGCTATGCAAAATTTATTGCAGTGTTGTTCATGATAAGCAACGATATATAATAAAGATACATATATATATTTTTAAATACATAGACAGCCAAAGAGCATTTATCTGTGATAAATAAATACACAAATAATGCCCTAGGCACCCCCAGCTTCGTATCTTCGTACCAACCAGGCTACTGAGGCTGACAAAATATGTATGTATATTGTATAATGTTAATGACAAAATATGTATATTAAAGTATGTATGTATAATGTAATTTTTAGTTAATTACATCAATTTCAACTTGATGATACTAGCTGTTTTACGGTGTTCTGCCTTTTCGCCGAATTTTTTTTGGCCGTTTTTCATTTGCCAACCAACGTTTCGCCGAACTTTTACTTCGACAACTAACGATTGGCAAATTTTTGTATGACAACGTTTCACTTGGCAGAATTATTGTAAAGCAGATTATTATAACGCAACTAAACTTTTGGCGGACTTATCATTTGTCAAATGGTTCACTTGACCGAACAACTCATGAACGAATAACGTTTCGCTGATGCAACAGTTGCCTTTTCATACATTTGGCAAGTTACTAAGAAGCCTACCCATACTTAATTCTTTTTTTGGCAAACACAGAAAAAAAACAATTTTTACTATTACTTATATGGATAACCAGAAGGAAATAATGAGCGAGCGAGCGAAGCGAGTGAGCAAAGCCCTCCAGTGCAGATCCGACTTGGCCGGGTTAGGTTAGAAGGTCAGGCGGGAGCGAAGCGTAGCGAGCTCCCGCCTGACCTTCGAGGTTTTTTTTTTTTTTCGTCCCGAAAAAAAAAATATGCTAGTATTCATATTGTATAAGAAAATAATAAAAAAATAGAAAAAGGAGGCATTTCAAAAAAAGGTAGTTACCTGTATAAAATTTGCCCCAGTGAAAATGGCATCCTTGTAAATAAATTCCCTCAAAAGTTGATAGAAGACTCGGTAGGTATCGCAGCTTTTTCGAAATCCAATACGCATATTTTAGGAACACGATCGATTCCATTTTCATTGCCGTATTCTATGAATAGTTGCACAAATAATATTACGTAGTTGCTAAACGAAATTGTATGTAATGAAACATTTGGTACACAATAAACAACGAAGTGTATATTACGTCAAGTAAAACATTCGGCCATATGAATGTTGGCATTTTGAACATTTGCTTTGTAAAACACGGACCAAATGTTAAGTTGGTAACTGTGAGGTTGGCAAATAAAACAAAACATTTTAATAAGTTGGGAAATGAACATTCGGCGAAGTAAAATTTCGCGAAACGTGAGTTGGGAAGTGATATTCGGCCATATAATTTTCGGCGATAAATAAGAGAACCCTGTTTTACATTCTGAGTGATTCGTGGACAAGATCTTCGTTTTTCATCTTCAGTTGCGGAATCCCGAGAAAATAATAAAAACGACGGAAATGTTTATCACTGTATTTGATAGTTTTATTTCATAAAATAAAAAAAAAATTGCACAAAACCCACAAGTGTGTATTTGAATTAGATTATTTACATTTAATTAAAATGAATGAATTGAAATAGGCCAAAGGAACCAAAGATCACAAATATGCGGGATATTCGCGAATTAATTGCGGAACTTGGCTGTAAAATGCGGGAAGGGAATGACATTAGCATTAAAAATAATGCTTAGTTTTAGATCGGTTAAATTTAGATGCACAGTTATACACGTTCAGTACACGGTGCTCGCAGGCTATAGTCGCCGTCATCGCGGTACATTCAAATTAACATGTCGCAATCTTACATGCTTTCATTTACGTATTCATATTATTATTTTAGTATTTTCAGTATTTCAGTTTAGTATCCCCTGAAAAGCGGGACAACTGGTGTCCCGCGTGAACTCTTTGCGGGACCCATACTTTAGGGCCTCAGAAACGGGACGTCCCGCATATAGCGGGACAGTTGGCAGCCCTAGTAGTGACCCTGCCTACGAAGCTGGAGGTTACGTGTTCGAATACCGGCGAGGGCATTTATTCATCAGAAATATTTACTCCTTGGTCGTGGGTATAAGTATCTATATATTTATCCAAGTATATTAAAACGATAAATCATTTATTAACAAAAATATGGTAACATAAAGGATAATTTAAAAATAAATAAATAAATAAATAGTTATCACGCAAGCACTGATGGAGATATTAGGTACTCTAGCCAGGTAGAGGAAAGATTGGGTAGGGCTGCGCCATCGTTTAGGCCAAAGATGTTTTTGAAGGAGTTAAATTTGTGACGCGCGGGTACATATTGGCACTTATACAATTTTTTCTTCGAATATTTTTACTAATACCGTTTTTTACTCATAATCATCAATACTCCGAAAAAATTTTCTCATACTTTTTTTCTTACTAAAAATTATACTTCTACCTACAATGTTCATAACGATTTTTATTTCGAAATTTTATCCTCCTAAAGTCGTCAAGTAGATTAATCTATACTCATAAAGTTATTTGAAATAAATTGTTTATTTATAAACATTTTCCCATTAGGTTCACTCTGTTGTGGTATAATTCTTTTATGAATAACATAAACTATGTAGTCATAATGGGCTTTGTGTAGAAACTGTTGTGACATACTCAACTTTAGCATATTTCTTTGTGGCAGATTTCGAGTTGTTCGAATATTATTCGAGCATAATTTCGATGCTCCTATTTATAATAAGGCATAATCTGGATGTGCATAAAAAGTATCAGCATAGTTTGTTTTAGCATAACAGAGAAGGAATAATTACAACCTCCCAATATAATCGAGGTAGTAGTAATATTCTATACGTTACTTACTGTGGTACTGAGCTGAGTACTTTCTAGGTTGCTAAAAAAAAAATAACCTCGAAGACTAAGGCGGGAGCAAAGCTCCCGCCTTAGTCTTCTAACCTAACCTATCCGAGTCGGATCTGCCCCGGAAGGATTTGTTCGCTCGCTTCGCTCGCTCACTGCAGAAATTTTCACCCTCACAGCAAATTCTGCCTAACGAAAAAGGCAAGTTTCGAGCATGTGGCTACATGCCCAAAAAAATAATGCAAATCTAATTTCTGTCTTATAACACTCGGCGTAATTAATGATATGCCAAGATAGTTTCGGACAAAATAATATTCGAAATATTGTTATTTAAGCCAAGTGATGTTTCTGTCTCATTAAGTTGATGCCAAAATAGATTATACCAAGTCTGTTATGTCCTAAGCGTTGCGGAAAAAAAAATGTTAAGAGGGAACCCGTTTAGTACAGTACCTACTCTGCCACAACCTGATTTGTGCAGGTAGCTAGTTTACAGTAATAGTACCTACGATTTATATTTAATTAAACAAAAATAATTCATACATAAAACCAGTACGGATAAAAATAAATACCTATAACATTAGAATATATAGCATAAAATAAGTATAGTGAAAAATTATATAAACATAAAAGTTAGTACTAAAAATATGTATGAAAAACAATATTATGAACATAAATAATTCTACGTGATGATGATTATGAACAAAGATTATTCTAAATACCGATCATTATGAAGTTAAATTGTATAAGAAAAATTTTCGGAGTTCCAATAATCTAAGTTGCAATTTTATAAATACTTTGGCGCACCCGTGACGCGCACCCCGAATACACATGCTTGTAGCACGGAGTATGGAAATTATAATTATAAGTATCTATATGTATCTATCTATTACTTACATTGAGCTTATTCACTTCAAAAATAAATATAAAATAAATAAAATTAATTACATGCCAGAGAGGAATTAAATAGAGGAGTTTAACTAATATTAAAAAAGTACAAAGAATAGCGCACATAAATATAAGAGCTATAACTTATAGATGCTCTCAAGCACGCAAAAAGGCAAAAATGGTGATGGACTGGCTATTGCGCCAGGCTTACTGACTCACGCTGAACTTTTACAGTCACTACCTGGAGAGGCCCTACAGGAAAACGCCGGAAAGGAAAACCACACAGCCGCTGGTCAGAAGACATTATAAAAAGTGCTGGAAAAGACTGGAAAAAACAAAGCATCGGACAGGGAAAAGTGGAAGTCCTTGGAGGAGGCCTTCACCCGCCGATAGGTTCTTGTTGTTGCACATAAAAAGAAAATTAAATAGTTATATATACAGCTACAGTATTGACTTGTTGTTGTTGTTGTTGTTGTTGTCCTATGGCACCCCGGAGGTGCAGAGGGCCTTCAAAAGCTCGCGCCATGTCTTCCTATCCTCAGCAACTTCCTTGGCCTTGCTCCAGTCAAGTCCAACGGCTCGCAGCTCACTCTCGACGGTGCGCCTCCATGAGTGCACAGGACGTCCGCGGCTGCGTCTTCCGTCCTGCGGCTTCCACTCGAAAGCGATGCTTGCTGTGTTCTCTCCCCTCCGAATAGTGTGTCCTATCCACCTCCATTTGCGTGTCGAAGCGTCGGTATTGACTAAGTTAATAAATAATTTCGAAAATAATTTATAAAAAAAACGTGTAACTAAATAATTAATTAATATTAAAATATATTCAAACTTGACCATGTAACTTCTTAATATCAAATGACAGGAAATAATAGTAGATTGTACAGCAAGGGCATAAAGGGACTCATTTTTTAACCGAGGCAATTTTTTGGTCTGAACGAAGCGAAGACCAAAATAGTAGACGAGGATAAAAAAATTGACATTTATGCCCGTGTTGTACACTCTGCTTTTCACTTCGTTTGCGAGGAAAGTAAAACACATTTTCACTGCAATTTACACAACGGAGTTGTCATAAAGCGAAAGAAGAAAAATATATAACCAATGCCGAGCCAACTCATTTTTATTTATTTTTTATTTTCAACTGTGATCAGAGTTTCAGTTGCTCGGTTTTCTGCCAAGTCAAACATTTCGGAGCATTTTTGAACGATACTTGATATCTATTTAATGTGATTTACTAAATTTAATGACAGAAAATACATAATTCTAATATTGGTTGGTAAATAATTGCCTCGGTTAAAAATGGGTCACTTTATGCCCTTGCTGTACAATCTACTATTTCCTAAGTAGTGCGCAAAAACGAACTTTGCGCACGTTTCGCGCGCGGTAAATTCTCTTTTTAGCGCACTTGTTATGAAAAAAATCGTCCCTTACACGTGCAAGAACTTTTTTTAACTCGGGTGATTGTCGCCCTCGTTTCACTCGGGCTCCAACTTTCACCCTCGCCGAAAAAAAGTTTTCCCGAACTAGTTAGGAAATGTACTATTTTATTTTATTTATTTATTTACTGAACGTCTCCAGACACTTTTTTTTTTGTTTACAATTTCACGGAAAAAATAACTTAAAGTAATGAAGGTCATCAACATCAAGTCACCAACATATTATATTTTATTTAATTGATAATATGTGATTGTTTCAGGTAAGTGAATACCTATGGAATCGCAGCTTCCTCTCTTTTTGAAAAAAAAAGTATGGAGGTAAGTATTAAGCATTTTTAGAACTAACTTACTCAAACATATTAAAATATTATAAAACCGGGTTACACACGAAGGTAAGAATTTATAAAACCGTCATCACTAACACTGCAAGAGGAAAACCAACTCCTGGTAGCGGAAAGGAAAGTGCTTAGAAAGATCCTGGGCCCTGTTAGAAGGGACGATGGGATCTGGAGGATCCGGAAGAATGCAGAGATCGAGGAGTTGGTGACTGAGCCCAATATAATGGGCGAAACTAAATCTTATAGACTTCGTTGGCTCGGCCACTTATTAAGAATGGGAGAGGATCGGGCAGTTACTTCGGGAGGCCAACCCGACGTCGACCGGTCGGGCGTGCCGGTTAGGGATAGTTCGCACGAACGCTTAAAAAGCGTCGCGTTATAACCTGACGTTGGCGGTCCATTATACTCAATTCGATTTAACGTCCAACACCCAGCGTCGAAAATCAAACAGTGCTCGATAAAAAAGCGCCGCGGTTTAAAACTGCCATCCTGTGAATGAATAAACGGTTTTGCATTTGTTTCATTTGAACGTTTTTTTAATGGCCGCTAAAAAAACGCATTGCGAACTAGCTCTTACCGCTGGTGCGTCGTAGTTGAGACGGACCTGCCTCAACTCCATGCTGATTCATGGCAGGAAATCGCGCTGGATCGGGACAAGTGGTGTGCTCTCGTTTCGGAGACCGAGATCCTCCTTGGGTAACTGAGCCAAACCAGTAAGTAGGTAAGAGTTACTCATGTAATTGAAGTCGGTGATTGCTTCACACGTTCGACTCATTAGAGCTTTTTTAATTTTAGAGACACACAATTAGCTTGAAATAGAAAAAAAAAACCTTAATTTTATTCAGGTGTGTAACGAGAACTAAGCACTAAATTTCAGTGTTAATTTTATGTTACTACTTATAAAACTTTTATGTATATAATTTTGCTAATATTTTTTCCGTGGTCTATGTATTTAAGTAGATGTTATCGTCGGTTGACAACCAACTCACTGAGTAACAAATACCTACTTGAAATTAGAGATCGTGTCTCAGTTCTGATTCAATACTAAAATAAGAGGTTGCTAAGAGTAGTAACAGTTTATATAGTGAGTTTTGCTTGTCAGCCGACGTTATATACATCTTCATATTTTGGTATCCACATCATAAGTATCTGTACTAGATGTGACACTGAAGCAAATACTAACCCCCTTATTCGTAAACGTGTTTTAACTTAGCAAACCGCTGAGTATTGTTTGTCCCTTTCAGTCTTATCAATATGTCCTTAAGGGTGAAAGCGACAAACAATACTTAGTAACTTGCTAAGTTAGGTGACGTTTATAATAAGGGAGTAAGCTGCTATCGTTCAGTAACCCGTAGTAAATCTTAAGTTAATTTGACGGACTACCGTCAAGCGTTGCTTTAAATTTACATATCTATTTAAATTGCTAGCTGCAGAGCTATGCTTGAGTCATCTATCACGTTCGATTGAAACATTCCGATTGATATTGAAGTAAGCCAGTATGGTTTACCACTTGATGACGGCAGTCCCAAACCTTCCCGTGGGTGGGATTGGAATGTCGCTTAATATTCTTTTACACAAAATTGACGATTGGCAAATATCAGGTGTTTAAAGTAATATTCTTGTGAAGTACTTATCTCTACCAACCTCTTCAAATTATTTGTATTTAATCCTTTAAGATGTCACTAGGCTGCGGATGGAGATGTGGACATACATACTCAAAACAATGATCTTAGTATTAATGAACTCATCAAACCCCCTTCAGAATAAATCTGTATTAATGACATACATATATATTCTCCAGTGGCATTATTATTTTTGTCGGCACAGCGCTAGGGTTGCTTCATATCGATGGGTTAATTTTCAAGACTTATTTGCATTGAGTCAAAGGCGAGTGACTTAATTCCTCGGTCCTGACATCTGCATACAAATGGATGTAATTTCGCTCTGTGACAGCCCTAAGGCGCGTTTTAGACAAATCGCACTAGAAAAACAAAAGAGGGTCAAGCTTTGATGCGCGTTGATGCTATTTTCGTCGCTATTATGGTGAGAGTAGAGTTGAACATGGCTGGATGTTAGTATCGAGTTAGGCCGTTTTGGATTTAAAGGTGTCGAATGTTTGCCGCTAGGGCTGCGAATCCTGATTATTTAGGCCCCACTAATGCTAGGGTTGTTTTATGTGTTAATGAGGGATCGAAATGTTTTTTCAAAAGGGTTGTAGTTGATTTTGTGACAGTAGATTGAGGTTAATTGTAATAGTGACGGTTTAAGCAAAGAGGAATGGAGTTGATTGTATATCAAAGTCTACGGGATGATGCGGTTAGTTTATTTTGATCTTTTTCATGTAATGACAACGATAACTAATAATAATGATAGTAAGAAGTGAGAAGATAACACATCAATGCCGTATTTATGGCTCCAAAAACTGAGAAATATCATCATTAAAATGAAATGCAATAAAATCTCACGGCGGTATTACCTACTTGTCGTTTGGTGACAGGCAAGTAATACTCGTATTTATGTTCATATCGGTGGCACACTGTTTCATAGACAGAAGTTTCATAGAATTTCGTTTTACAGAAATTTGTTCATATATTATTTGGATCATATACTTTCTGTTCCAATATTATTGTTTCATAGACTATTCAATTGCTTAAAACATATTTTACAGACATTCAGTTCCATGTATATTGCTAACTTTTTTATTTTACAAAGTAACCAAACACTAGAATTACATTTCATATATTTTTGTTTTGTAGGCACTGATTTCATAGATTGTTGTTTTATAGTTATTAGTTTATATAATATTCAGTTCCACTATTTACTTTATTGCATAGTGATATTCTTACCTAATGAGTCATATTACATTTATTTTTGTTCAGTAGACATTGATTCGCCCTCCCTCTAAAAAAACCAAACTGCTACCAGAAAAAGTAGGTAGGTTGTAGGCAAAGTAGGTAAGGTTAGGTTAGTTAGCTTTTCAATCCGTTCTAGCCTCGAAACCTAACCAATCCAAGTAATAAATCAGGGTAAAACCGACTTGGATTGGTTAGGTTTCGAGTGTAGTTTCCCGGATACATAAAATACCTACTTACTTTTAATTAATTGTTTACGTATCGTCATCCTTGGGAAACCAAAAAAGGGGGGACGGGGGGGCGCACCCCCCCACAACGGGGGCTCGGGGGGCGAAGCCCCCCGCATTAAAAAACAATAAATTTGTACCTCCCCTTCTCTAACCTGGATAGGTTCGTTAGGTACCTTTTATCCCTTAGAGCAGAAATAGAAGCCCCGCGCAGCGGGGCTTCGTCGACCGGTTCCCAGGTCTGAATCGCTTACTAAAATTCTTTGGACAAAGGTATTTCTTTTGCATTTGTATAATGGTATGTAATGATAATTCTGTAGTTTTATTATGACTGAATAAAAAATATTAAGTTTGATACAATGACAAACAACATTTTATGAATAGTCAGTTTTTGAAATAACTGTTATAGACACTAAATACTATACGAATTAATAATATTTGATTGAATACGCTATGAAATGAAATTCTAAGAACTGCATATCTGAACAATAAAAAATATACAAAATCAGATTATACAATGTAAGAGCTCTGAAAAATGATCATTCTATGAAATGAAAATACGAGAAACATTTTCTATGAACCAATATTCTGCGAAAATGTTGTCTATGAAACAACGTACAACCGTTAATATCACAATGCTTAAAAATCAATCTCTTATCGTCCAGCACATGATTGGTGCGACATAATGTCGCCGTAATATAGACTTCCTGTTCTTTACTAACTATATTAAACAATAAGGACGGACAGTTTATTTCACGGCAACCAACTACTCGTACCCTACCATTCAATATGTAGTAAGATTTCATGTCAATTATTACTTTGTTTACTTACTTCTCGTTTGACAGTTTTCCCTATAAATACTCATACTCATACTCATACTCATTTATTCATAATATTACAATATTACATGTCAACGTTTCATCATTCTAAGAATACAATTCATGATTATAATAAATTCAATTAGTAGATATAAATTAATAGTTATTGATACAATAATAAAAAATATATATTTATAGGTATGTCATCAGAGTAAATTATATAAACATTCTTAATTATTATTTATCGCATACGTCATAAAATTCATCCACAGTGTAAAATGCATTACAAATGAGCCATTTCTTTAATTTATTTAGGAATACATTGTGATCCTCTAATATACGGATATCAATCTAATATACGGAATATGCCTTGTATTTCCACAAACATGTTAGACCTATCATCTCGCACGGTCCCATGATATTTATTGAATCGTACTGGGAAATGTGATCTTCGCTGAAACTTCGTTTTCTAGAAAACGCAATATTTCAATCCAATATCATAACTTAAGGATCTACTAAACTAGAACATGATTGAACAACCTATGCATGAAAGCACCAATATCAATTTTGTACGGTGTACAATATTGCGTCTCGATATCGTACTCAAACTGTCTCATTACTAGTACGTATACTGTGATTTGTTCCCAATATTACATGTATGATTCAGGGACGCCACCGATGGGGGCGTACGGATATACTCGTTTAGCAAAAAGTATCCGCTATGGAAAAGTTAGGTGCACCAAGGACTGAAGTGTATTTTGGGGTACGGCGGATTTTATGTTTTCTGCAAGTTTATGGGCGACCTGCAGGCCTAGCCAAGATGCGATAAGTAATAATGTATGAGAATGACGGACTCGTACGAAGAGTCACGTGACCATTTCCATATATTATTATGGTCACGTGACTTATCGTTTATCGTATACGATTGCAGAATGGCATCTTGGCTAGTCCTCCTGGATTGTTGCGCCGCGGGAGCTTTATAACAGGAACCTGCTTCAGTCTGCTTGCCTTTTTGATAAGGACTGGACTTATGTAGAGATGTCGGCAGACTGTCGGTTCGGATAGTGAGACTGATGTGGAAGTGGTGATATGTATATGTTTAAGCAAACCTCCAGCTTCGTAAGCAGGTTCACTACCAACTAGGCTACGATGGCACTCAAAATTCTTTTTTAATTTTTAACCGACTTCAAAAAGGAGGAGGTTAACAATTCGTCGAAATCTTTTTTTTTTTTTTATGTATGTTCCCCGATTACTCGAAGACGCGTGGACCGATTTCAAATATTCTTTTTTTGTTTGAAAGGGTATACCTTCTAGTTGGTCCCATTGTCACCGAATCCAGATCTGATGATGGGATCCTAGAGAAATCGAGGGAACTCTTCAAATGTTGTAGGCACACATGACATTTTTCATTTATTTTCGAAGACTAATCAAGTATTTGCATCTAGTCATGAACATCTTAAGTTGGTGATCTGATGATGGAAGGTACAACTCTTTAGCAATTAGGAGTTGGGGGATAATTCTTTAAGTATAACATATTTCGTGTATTTTGGAAGCTATTTGAGTATTTGCCTTTAGGTGGTCATCCTTTCATGTTGGTGAGCTGATGATGTAAGGTACAACTCCTTGGAGATTAGGAGTTGGGGGATAATTCTTTAAATATAACATATTTCATATATTTTGGAGGCTATTCGAGTATTTGCCTTTAGGTGGTCATAGTCTCATGTTGGTGATCTGATGAGGAAAGGAATAACTCCTTAACGATTAGGGGTTGGAGGGTCATTCTTTGTATATATAACAAATGTCATACATTTTCGAGATCTATTCAAGTGTTTGCTTAGTAGTTATGACATGTCGGTTAGCGGTTAGTGATTCTTTAAATAATATTGGCATGCTAAGTCTGTTACCTTTGAAATTGTTTTTGTATTCATATAAGTTCGTCAGTTCAGGTTTTATGGCCTACTACAGTGCAGTACATTCTAATTATAAGTATTTAGAGCATACTGAATAACGATTTTATATTTACACTACTAAAAAGAAAAAAATAAAATATTTTAAAAATAAAAATAAAACCGCCTTCAAAAATTCGCCCGAACTAAAAAGTTAAAAATAATTTTGGTTCCTACTTCTTAGGATTTCCTACCCAAACCTTTAAACCTTTTACCCTATTCATTGAAATAAAACATTATGGCTAGGTACCCTACAGATTTCTTAGAAGTCGGTGCCAAGCCAAATATGTTCACTTTGCGAGTACTTATATGTATTTGATAGAGCTTTGTAATATACTGTCACTCCGGTTATGCTTTCATGAAAATGACTGAGGCAGACCATTCTGTTGATAAAAGCGTAATCGGAGTGACAGTAAGTTACAAGGCTCTATCTAATATATACCTATGAACGTATTCGGCTTGGCACCGACTTCTAAGAAATCTGTAGGGTACCTAGCCATAATGTTTTATTTCAATGAATAGGGTAAAAGGTTTAAAGGTTTGGGTAGGAAATCCTAAGAAGTAGGAACCAAAATTATTTTTAACTTTTTAGTTCGGGCGAATTTTTGAAGGCGGTTTTATTTTTATTTTTAAAATATTTTATATTTTGGAGATTAAGTTACGATTATGTTAACAATCTTAAGCTAGTCGAAAAAATATGACCTAGTAATAGTAAAAAAACATAATTATTTGGATTCAGGAAATGTTTCCCGCTAGGTAGTTCCTATTCACTTGGAATAAATACACTAACCCCCTTATTTATAATCGTTTGCTAACAAGCCGCTAATAATTGTTTGTCCCTTTCAGTCTTAACAATGTGTCCATAAGAGAAAAAGGGACAAATGATACTTAGCGGCTTGTTAAGTTAGCAGACGTTTATGAATAAGGGGGTAAGTATTTATTGGGTACTTCTTTACGCTGAGTTGACACTTTGTTGCATGAACTGCTCCATGTGAAGTTGGGAATTGTAGTGAGCAGCTATTTCGAGATGGAAATGTTAATCTGCAATAAACGTCTGCCCTTTGAGGTTGAGACCGCCCAATAAATGTAATTGAATTAGATTGTAATTGAAATTTTATACGTATCGGCCCACTTGACTTTTGTTTTTTCTTTGTAGCCTAGAAAACAAACTTGTAAGTATGGAGGTAAACACAAAATGTGCGTCGGCAGCGAAAGTGATAATAATACCTATTAAATAAATAAATATCTAGGGACATAATATTTTCTTCGGTTACCGCGAGGATTGCACATGAAATAAAACTATTAAAACGGATAAACTCGCGTAAGTATATTAACTAATTTTAACTTCATTCCGACGTTTCGAACACTTTACAGGGTTCGTGGTCTGCGGCTGACTGACAATGGAGGAAATTTGATAGATTTACCATCTACCTCCATCAAAATAAGAAAGATAAGTACAAACTACCCACCAAAGAAAAATATACAAAACCACAGACAATAAATTTTAAGGTTGGATGTACTATCGCGATCAGCGTCGGATGAGCATTTCTTAACGAGAATCGTTTGTAGCCAAAAATCGACGCCAATCACGCCTCTTTTATGACAACCAATAAGGGTTGTGCAATAAGTATTTACGTCTGTATTGTTTTAGGGTTTTGACCTGTATCTCTCAAACACGTGTTTGTTGACCAATTTGACCAAACACGTGTTTGGGTTCTTTGGTGCAGCGAAGGCACAGCGCACCTTTTTAACTGTTGGAATTATATTAAAATATTTTTTTATATTAAAACATTTTTCTATGAAACTCTCTTTTTTAGGGTTAATGGCAAAAACGGATCCCTTATAGATTCGTCATGTCCGTCTGTCCGTCTCTCACAGCCGATTTACTCGGAAACTATAAATGCTACAATAATGAAATTTGGCAAGAATATGTGTTGTATCATTTGTCCTTGAAAGTCTATTATATCAGACCATACAAGCAGTGTTAGGAGGGGAGACAGCGTTTCTCATGGCTGTGTAGGCCAATACGGGAGCGACAAACACGACCACAACTCTGACAAATGTAGTGGGCCTGTGGCGAACCGGTGCCGCGCTGATGACGCTTGGCGCGCTTACTAGCGAGTGTCTTAAACCAAACATCGTCATGGATTTTACCCCCGTCTAATACCAGTTTGCGCCACTTATCTCTATCCTCGGCAAGCTCTTCCCATTTGTGGACCGAGATGTTGAATGCGTGCATATCTCGCTTGGCACAATCTTTATGTCGTAGCATTGGCCGACCAACATTTCTCTTGGCATCAGCTATGGCACCAAGCATGACACGTCGCGGCAAACGAGAAGGTTGCATACGATACACATGCCCCAGGTAGCGTAAGCGTCTCTGCTTCAGCAACGCAAAGAGGCTGGGCAGCTGAGCAATCTCAAGCACCCTCTCGTTCGTTACCTTGTCTTTCCAGTGTATGCCCAGAATGTTTCGGATGCAGCGCATGTGGACGGCGTTAAGACGACGTTCGTGCTTGGCATACGATGTCCAGGTCTCAGCCCCGTACAAGAGTATGCTCAGGACGCACGTTTGATAAACTATCATCTTGGTTTTCCTGGTAAGGTGTTTATTTTGCCATACTCTTGCACTCAGCTTCCCAAACATCGTTGCCGCATTTCCGATCCGAACGTCAATTTCTGCATCCGTTGAGAGGTTGCTAGTCACCGTCGACCCGAGGTAGCAAAACTTATCGACCATCTCGAGTGGGGCGCCATCCAACACGATCGTTGGTATTTCCGCACACCCTTGAGCCAGCACAACAGTCTTACGGGGATTGATGGACATAGAGAACCGGGCCCAGGCACGTGAAAACTTGTCCATAATGGTCTGGAGCTCAGTCTGCGATTTGGCTACAAAGGCTGCGTCATCGGCAAATAACAAATTATCGACGAATAAATCGTCCCGTTTTTGTTTCGCCTTTAGCAATGCCACATTATAAAGTTTTCCATCAGCCCTCGTATGAAGATGGATACCCTGTTGGTCGTCACCAAAGGCAGTTTTTAGCATTAACGAGAAGAATATACCAAACAGGGTGGGCGCCAACACACAGCCTTGTCGAACACCTCGACGCATAGGGAATGAGTCAGATGTGGTACCGTCAAACACAACTGCACCCCGCATACCCTCATGAAATGACTTCACAAGACTCAATAATTTTGGTGGGCATCCAATGTGTTCTAATACGGAGTAAAGCCCGCTCCTGCTGACGGTGTCGAAAGCCTTATTTAGGTCAACGAACGCAACAACAAGGGGCGTCCTCTGCTCCCTGCATTTTTCTTGAATCTGCCGAAGTGTAAATATCATGTCCGTTGTAGAACGCCGGGCCCGGAACCCACACTGGCTTTCGGGATATACGCGATTGGCAAGCTGCTGTAGCCTTGAAAGCACTACCCGACCAAATAGCTTGCCCACTATACTAAGGAGAGAGATACCCCGGTAATTGTTACAGTCACCGCGATCCCCCTTTCCCTTGTACAACGTGACGATGTTAGCATCGCGCATATCCTGCGAGAATGTTCCTACGTCCCAACATTTCAACAACAGTTCATGCAGAATTGGACCCACACATTTAAGTTTTATGATGTCGGCTTGAGTACCATCACTGCCAGGACTTTTTCCGCATTTCAGCTGCTTTAAAGCTTGGTGAAACTCCTCTATAGAAGGTGGCGCTTCTAATTCAAACCAAGTTGCTAATTTCGGCGTGTGTAATAAGGCCTCTGAGTCAATAGCAATTGGATGCGAATAAAGATTGGTGTAGTGTTCCACCCATCGTCCAAGTTGACGACAGCTATCAGTAATGATAGTACCGTCCACTTCTTTAAGAGGAGCTGATTTTTTAGGCATTGGACCTAAAACCTGCTTAATACCCGAGTAAAGACCGCTAAAATTGCCGACGTCAACGCACTTTTGAATATTTGTGCACAGATACGTCCAGTACACATTTGCAAAGTGACGTGCATTTCGTTGGAGATTTGACGAGGCGATCCTAAGATTCTCACGTGTTGCAAAAGTAGGCTTCATGCGATGTTTTAGTGCGGCTTCACGCTTGGAGTCGAGAAGAGGTTTTAATTGCTCTGAGTATTCTGCGAACCAGTCCTGAGTTTTACTTTCCTGGTAGCCGAAAACCGAGCAGGCAGTGTCTGTCAAAAGCGCTTTGACCCTCCCCCACATGTCACCTATTTGTGAATCGTCACACCAGGTTGATCGCGCGCTGTTTACCAACTCACCAAATTTACTCACCAACTCGTCATTCCTGGTATTCAGAACATTGACTTTCCTCTTACCAGGTGGCCTGGACGAATGGATTTTTTTCTGTGAGAAGGCAACGCGCGCCACCACCAAGGAGTGATCGGTGTCGCATTCCGCACTGTGAAAGGTTCTGGTGTGGAGAGTTTCACGTAGGTCTTTCTTTCTGGAGAGGATCATATCTAGCTGGTGCCAGTGCCCCGAGCGAGGGTGCTTCCATGAAACTTTGCGAGTCAATTTGCCCTTAAAGTACGTATTGGTGACACAAAGTAGGTTTCTAGAACAAAACTCCAGCAGGCGCTGACCATTTCCGTTTTGTTTACCGATACCATGTTCACCAATACAGTTCGGCCACGCATCATGATCCTGCCCAACCCTGGCGTTGAAATCACCTAGAATATACAGGCGATCAGAAGATTTTACACTGCGCACTGTCTCATGAAGCTGCCCGTAAAAACGGTCCTTGGCCTCGTCCGTTGATGGCAGTGTCGGAGCGTATGCGGAGATAACCGTCATATTATAACCACTGGTTGTGTTAATACGCAACACCATTATACGCTCGGAAATACCACGAGACATTTCGATTGCTTTTAGCAAATCGTTACGAACGGCAAAGCCAACACCGTGCTCGCGAACAGCATCAGCCTCCTTACCCCTCCAGAAGAAAGTGTATTGTGCCTCACGCAGTGAGCCTTCATCAGGTAGTCTGGTTTCTTGTAGAGCCGCTATCGAAATGTTCAGCCTTTCCAGTTCCATACTAATTACAGCCGTCTTACGCAGGTCACATGCGTTGCTGTTGCTTGAACCTCCCACGGTGTCCGGGAGGCCTGTCCTCATAGTACGGACATTCCATGACGCAATGCGCATGGATAAGCGTGTACCGTTGTTGTTAACTTTCGACTGATTTATAGCAGGTGATTTACATTACGACACCGGTCGTCTAGTTGAAAGCTAGTGCTCCCTACACCCACAAGGAGCAGACCGGCACCGAGGCGGATCGGTACCTAACTGGCCGGGGGCTGCCCGGCTTAAGCGGGCGGTAACTGATCAGTGGGCCTACGATGGACCCTCCCACTGTCAGGAGTGACCCCTAGCGTCCAAACTTACGGCTATCTGTTTGGACTTATAACTGGTCACTGCCACTCCCCATGTTGTTTTCCACGTGGCTAACCATCGTGGGTGAAGTTTCCTCTCCACAGACACTGCATCGCCTGGGACACAAATGAAGAGACACAGGGTTGCCCAAGACCTGTGACCCTCTCTCGACCTCACCGACTGGGTCCGCGGGAAAGACAAGTCAATACGCGCGGAGTCGGATCGGCTGCAGATGCATGACGGCTGGCACCGAGCCGGGTTTTGTTTCAAGTTTTCCTTCTCTGGTGCTATCTCTTCCGTTGAACAGCAGGAGGACCACGCGCAGGCGAGACAAGCCGGGAAACAAAGGTGTTATTCGCTCCTCCCCCCCCCATGTGTTGTATAAACCGCTACATAATTATGATACTACTATATTGTAAAAAAATATATTGTAAAAATAATATTTGGGGTTGGGTCCCTGCATACATGTAACTGAAGGGTAGATTTTTTAAACTACGCGGTATAAAAATTAAAAAATAAATATATGTTATGCATATTAATAAACACTTTCAACGATTTTTGATTTGATTAAATTATCTCTTATAGTTTTTGAGATAGGTTGATTTAATTGTAATTTTCTTAATGATAAATTGATAATGGTACGGAACCCTTCGCGCGCGAATCTGACTCGTACTTGGCCGGTGTACAACTGTGTAAGGACTGCAGGGCAAAAAATTTCGGTCATCACAATGCTGTTTTTTTAGTAACTTGTCTTTGCCACGATTTATAATGGTCATTCATCCTAATTTGAGCCTTATCCTTAATACGCAAACGTTGATGTTGTTATACGCTAACTGATTGTAGAATAAAAAATCGCCACCCCCCTTTGATTTCAGGCAGTTAAGGTTTAAATTGCTTAGTGTATTTTACTGGTCAAAAAGTCACAGACCCTTTCCATTGGTAGATAATGTAAAAAAGTGACCGCTTCTCGGGTGTATTCCAAAATAGGCCTAAGCATGCTCATCCGACGCTGATCGCGATAGTACATACAAAATTTGCAAATTAAGCTAGTTATTCATTACAAGTATTTTCAAAATGAAGACAAGAGACAAAATAAATAATCTACGCCGGTTCTATCCCTACGCCTCTGCCTGAGAAGTATTTCCTTCCTTTGTATGATTGTATTGTTAGGAAGGTATCCCAAAATTGGAACCGGCAAGAGATCTTGGGACATCTTACACAAATCATCTTAGTCCCATGGTAAGCTCAATTAAGGCTTGTTATGTGGGTACTAAGGCGACAATATATATAATTGTTAGATACAAATAGATACATAGAGTAATATTTGTGATAAATAGTTTAGTTTAGTTTAGTTAATTTATTAATCACACAATATACAAAGTCACTTAAAACTACACATGGTACATTTTTAGGATTTTATATTGTGATTGTCAGTTATTTCAAGATACAAAAAATATTTAACTGGCATTTATTTATTTATTTATTTAACCTTTATTGCACAGTTACAAAAAAATAAAAGTACAAATGGCGGACTTAATGCCTTAAGGCATTCTCTACCAGTCAACCATTGGGTCAAACAGAAAACTTACATTTGGTGCGGAATAAATAAAAAGAGAAATAAACATTAAAGTCACAAAACAAGTAATATTTTGTTTATCGTATAAAATACATACATATATTTACATATATACATAAAAAACATAATAATAAAAACAATGTACCCATGCACAACCACAACACCCACTATGACCCTTGATGTACGCGAAGCAGATGTTCACGTAATTTGCGTTTAAAAGAAAATTTGCTCTGCGCTTGACGAATTACTAGAGGGAGATCGTTCCAGAGACGAATGGCCTGAAGGGCGAAAGAGTTGGACATAAATCCTGTGCGGTAAAGGGGAATGGAGAGTTTAAAACGCCGAGACATGCGAAGTTCGCAGCCAGGACGCGGTGTGACAAATGAAAATTTAGACTTTAGATATTCTGGTGCGGCTGGGTCGAAAAGAATGGTATAAAGCATACAGAGTGTTCTAGATGACCTGCGCTCGCGAACTGGTAGCCACTTAAGTTTACGGCGGAATTCCGACACATGATCGTACTTTCGGAGCCCATAAACAAATCTGATACACGAATTCAACAGCCTATCTAATTTGTTTAAAAGTTCCTGACTAATATTTGAGTAGCACACATCGCCATAATCAATAACGGGCAACACCAACGCTTGAATAAGGAGAGTTTTCGTACTAACTGGCAGGAAGTGCTTCAACCTATAAAAAGAGCGCAGCATGTTGGTTACCCGACGACAAACGTCAGACACCTGTGGGGCCCAAGTTAGACCACTGTCCATAATTAACCCCAAGTTTCTCACTTCTGACGCGAAAGGAACTACAACATCCTCATACATAATCGGTGTCAGCTGTGCTAAGTTCACTAAAGAGAGCAAGCGAGAACTTCCAAGAACAATGGCTTGACACTTGGTTGGATTTACTTTGATGCCGAAATTTTGAGACCATACAGAAATATTAGCCAAGTCACAGTTAATTTTGCCAATCGCTTGTTCCAACCTACCAGGATCAGTTTGTGTGTATATTTGCAAATCATCAGCGTATAGATGGTGAGAACATTGGATGCTAGGAGTAACTAGGTTTATGAACACGGAAAAAAGAAGAGGAGACAGGATACCACCCTGAGGAACTCCAGAAGTCAGTTCGCACCAATCGGAAAGACCATTACCCGCCCGGACCGCCTGATGACGATCCTGAAGATAAGAAGAGAACCAATCGGCCACTGTTGAAGAAATGTTTAGGTGTTTTAAGATGGCAAGTAACAGGTCATGATTGACCGCATTAAATGCATTGGAAAAATCTATCAAAACTAACACTGTTAATTGGGATGTTTCCATTCCCAATCTCACATCTTCAACAACTTTCAGCAATCCAGTAGTTGTGCTGTGACCAGAGCGAAATCCTGACTGATAAGGCGACAGAAGCTGATTACTGAA